>SJYV01021741.1:676564-837269 GCA_006410875.1 Neotragus pygmaeus | reverse complement strand
AAAAAAAAAAAAAAAAAAAGCAAACAAAAAACCACCCACACCTGTGTCCATGCCTATCCATTTATTGTCCTTTAAATGCCTCTCAACTTTTCTCTGCTTCCACCCAGATTTAGAGCTATTGGCATTTACTTGGTTCCATAGCATCATATATTGGTTTTTAGTGTTTAATACCTATTTCCCTTCTTTCTAAAACTAATTGTATTAATATATTCCTTGAGAAAAGAGTTGATGTTGTTTTCTTCCATCTTTGATTTCACCCACAGTGAGAAGTGTTGTTGTTTTATCATTCTGTTGTGTCCAACTCTTTGCAACCACATGGACTGTAGCCCGCCAGGCTCCTCTGTCTATGGGATTCTCCAGGCAAGAATACTGGAGTGGGCTGCCATTTCCTCCTCCAGGGGCTCTCCCCAACCAAGGGATCGAACCCATGTCTTGTATGTCTCTTGCACTAGCAGGTGGGTTCTTTACCACTAGTGCCACCTGGGAAGCCCAGATTAAACCATGAAAAAAGTGAAAGTGTTAGCTGCTCAGTTGAGAATACTGGAGAGAATAGCCATTCCCTTCTCCAGGGGATCTTCCTGACCTAGTGATCAAATCAGGGTCTCCTGCATTGCAGGAAGATTCCTTACCCTTTGAGCCACCAGGGAAGTCCTTGTAAGATTAGACCATGGCCTCTGACAAATCAGATGCCTCCTTGGAGCCATGCTTATGCTGTGGCCAGCAGTAGCCTTTCTGCATCTGAATTACCAGCAGACCAAATGGACCAGAATCCTGGAGTGAGGGAAGTGGGAGAAGCAGATGCAAATTGGCAGGAATCTGCACTACTGAGTTTTTTAAAAACATTTATTTTTGAAGTAAATTTAGATGCACAGGAAGTTGCAAAGATACTTCAGAGAGCTCCCGGGTAGCCTTGACTTGGCTACTCCAATAATTCTATCTTAATAATTATAGTAATTATTGCTAAGTCACTGCTAAGTCACTTCAGTCGTGTCTGACTCTGTGTGACCCCATAGACGGCAGCCCACTAGGCTGCCCCATCCCTGGGCTTCTCCAGGCAAGAACACTGGAGTGGGTTGCCATTTCCTTCTCCAATTAGGGTTTATTAAATAGCTATTTACTTAACTAGTAACTATTTACTTTAAAAATTACTAAAAAATTAAATGAAGATACTACACTACTGAAATCAAATGTCTGGGGGCTTCCCTCCTGGTCCAATGGTTAACAATGCACCTTGCATTTCAGGGAATATGGTTTGATCCCTGGTTGAGGAACTAAAATCCTACATGTCTTAGAACCATTAAATCTGGGTGCCATAACTAGAAAATCCATGCCAAAATGAAAAGTCCTGCATACTGCAACTAAGACCAAATGCAGACAAAACAAACAAATAAATGGTTTAAACATTATATAAATACTGAAAAAAGGAACCAAATGTGTGATGCTGGTATTATGTACCAGCTACCCAGGCAATTGTCAGGCAGTATGGAATTTGAAAGTGAAGGTTGCTCAGTCGTGTCAGACTCTTTGTGACCCCATGAACTATACAGTGCATGGAATTCTCCAGGCCAGAATACCAGAGTGGGTAGCCTTTCCCTTCTATAGGGGATCTTCTCAACCCAGAGATCGAACCCAGGTCTCCTGCATTGCAGGCAGATTCTTTACCAGCTGAGCCACAAGGGAANGGAATTCTCCAGGCCAGAATACCAGAGTGGGTAGCCTTTCCCTTCTATAGGGGATCTTCTCAACCCAGAGATCGAACCCAGGTCTCCTGCATTGCAGGCAGATTCTTTACCAGCTGAGCCACAAGGGAAGTCCAGGAGCATGAATAATCAGTGGGTGCTCCTGATGGTCAATGTGACATTACCCAGCCATTCCGCTGAACAATGAAGACAGAAGTTTGTCCGGGCTGCCTCAAGTGTCAGGAGCTTTCTGTCCCCTGACCAGCTCAGAGTCAATGTATGGCTTGCATCTCATACCTTCACATGCACGACTGGGCAGGTGTCTGAGGCTGTGTGTCTCTGGCAAACTCCTAAATGATGCTAGTGCTTCGGGTCCATGACATATGCTTCAGGGAAGGAGGTTCTAGAGCTGGATCACCGACTCTGAGCTTCACTTTAAGCCCAAATTTCCTCATTTATATGATGAGGGTAGTTATGAGGGTAATACTTTCACAAGAATACTGTGAGAGTAGGTGACGTCATACTATAGCGTACCTAGCATGGGTCTGTTTCTCATTCATTAAATTGTCCTCACTCATTAAATCTTACTTTCCTTTTTCCCCACCACCAAATGGAGATGTCCTTCCCATGGGATCGTGACGAAAAGCTAATCTGAGTATGTTCAGAAAGAACAGGGCTTTCAAGCTCCTTCCAGAACTTACTAAGAGATAAGACCTTGTCCGTTCTGCAATGATTTTGGTTAGGCCATAGTCATTTTGGCAACCCATTCCAGTATTCATGCCAGGAAAATCCCATGGACAGAGGAGCCTGGCAGGCTATGGTCCATAGGATTGCGAAGTGTCGGGCATGACTGAAGCGACTAAGCACCATGCATAGTCATTTTTTGCTTTGGAGTCTGTTTTATCATCTACCACTAGTCCAAACTGACCTTTAATGTATAACCGCTTGAAAAATGAGTGTTCTTAAGGGAATAATTCTCCAAAAAGGGCAACTCCACCTCGTTGCCCATCTTCTTGGAGACTAGGATCCCAGAATCTGGCTCAGAATCATCCTTCTGACCGTGCACTTTTCTACTGGGGAGAGAGGTCCTGAAATGCAATTCATTGTAAAACACACAGTGGTTACAAGCTACCACAGTCAATGATATTCCTTTTATTACCACTCAGATGAGAACAGAAAATGACATTGGAAAGCAGTGAACTCACCAGAAGGGCAGAGAAAGTCATTAAATTCAACATGCATCATATTTCATAATCAGAACCCTGCAGTCAGCACTGACACCCCAGAATGAGTTTGTTGCCGTCACGATAATATAAAACCCATTGCATCTGCTTCCTTTGGCTCTTTCTCTTTGGACCTCGCTGGGGCCAGGCCATTAATCACTGGAGACAGGGGATGGTGCAGACCACTGCACACTGGATTGCATAAATTGAAAGTACAACAGTATTAGGGGGGAGCACTGTCTTTAGTTTATCTCTGTTCAAGACGGTGGCTTCTGAAAGCCTGAAATGTTTGTACAGTTGAACTACCTCATTAGAGCAATTGCCCCAGCTTGGAGAAGGTGTGTGGTCCCTCGAGGTTTCTGTGGAATGAATGAAGAAGCAGCCTTTTCTACAATACAGGAGCCCACCCTGAGACTTTACTGGGGAGCTGATGGATTCTCGTAGCAGCATCTCAAATAGCACGTAGGATATGTGTACCCCCATGTATCAGGGTGGGTCCCCAGAGGTAACATAGGCTTGTATAGGATCGAGGCTGATCTTAGAATTTTATTTTGATTTTGTGTTCCATGCCAAAGTGTATGAGTTTGTTTTATTTTATTTTATTTTTTACTTTATTCTACTTTACAACACTGTGTTGGTTTTGCCATACATCAACATGAATCTACCACAGGTGTATACGAGCTCCCAATCCTGAATATATGTTTATTTACATGTTTAATTTAAAATATGTAATGTTTCCTTACATCCCTTAATATTGACAATCCAAGGATATGTGGCAAGGATTTCCTTGAGTCTTTGGGGGCCCCTGACATACTTGGTTTCATAGTTCTAGGAATGGGTACTTAAGAAGTGTGTGTCTATGGAATAAAATCCTGAAATTTGATTCAATGATATAAGAGCCTTCATGAAAGAACTTCTAATCTCATGTCTGAGCAGACAAACCCAGCAACCCTCACTTCCAGCATGCTGAATCTCTGTATGGTTTCCTCACTGTCTCTAGCCCTTCAAATGCAATGTTCCACTTTCTTCCTGCTACTATGGAACAGCCTCCATAGTACCTGTTTATCTATTGGTAAACACCAGTTTATCTATGGTGAAAAGGTCACACCGGTTTTAAGTGGCAGAGTCAGGAATCAAAACTTAGGAATCCTAGCCCACTTAATAGATCTTTCACTTATAATTCAAGAAGTGCTTGAATTAGAGCAGCGTGGATGGATCTCAGAAACAACATACTAAGTGAAGAAAGCTGGCAGAGAAAGACAAATATCACATGATATTGCTTCTATGTGGAATATAAAAAAAAGATACAGAGGAACTTAGTTACAAAACAGAAATAGACAACAGTTCAGTTCAGTTCAGTCGCTCAGTCGTGTCTGACTCTTGGCGACCCCAGTAACTGCAGCATGCCAGGCCTCCCTGTTTATCATCAACTCCCAGAGTTTACCCAAACTCATGTCCATCATGTCAGTCATGCCATCCAACCATTTCATCCTCTGTCATCCCCTTCTCCTCCCACCTTCAATCTTTCCCAGCATCAGGGTCTTTTCCAATGACTCAGTTCTTCCCATCAGGTGGCCAAAGTATTGGAGCTTCAGCTTCATCATCAATCCTTCCAATGAATATTCAGAATTGATTTCCTTTAGGATTGACTGGTTGGATCTCCTTGCAATTCAAGGGACTCTCAAGAGTCTTCTCCAACACCACAGTCCAAAAGCATCAATTCTTCAGTGCTCAGCTTTCTTTATAGTCCAATTCTCACATCCATACATGACTACTGGAAAAACATAGCTTTGACTAGATGGGTCTTTCTTGGCAAAGTAATGTCTTTGCTTTTTAATATGCTATCTAAGTTTGTCATAGCTTTCTTTCCAAGGAGCAANGTCCAATTCTCACATCCATACATGACTACTGGAAAAACATAGCTTTGACTAGACGGGTCTTTCTTGGCAAAGTAATGTCTTTGCTTTTTAATATGCTATCTAAGTTTGTCATAGCTTTCTTTCCAAGGAGCAAACATCTTTTAGTCTCATGGCTGCAGTCACCATCTGCAGTAATTTTGGAGCCCAAGAAAATAAAGTCTCTCACTGTTTCCCTTGTTTCCCTATCTATTTGCCATGAAGTGATGGGACTGGATGCCATGATCATAGTTTTCTGAATGCTAAGTTTTAAGCCGACTTTTTCACTCTCTTTAACTTTAATCAAGAGGCTCTTTAGTTCTTCTTCACTTTCTGCCATAAGGGTGGTGTATCTGAAGTAATTGATATTTCTCTGGGCAATCTTGATTTCAGCTTATACTTCATCCAGCCTGGCATTTCACATGATGTACTCTTCTTAGAAGTTAGATAAGCAGGATGACAATATACAGCATTGACATACTCCTTCCCTGATTTGGAACCAGTCTGTGGTTTCATGTCCAGTTCTAACTGTTACTTCTTGGCCTGCATACAGATTTCTCAAGAGGCAGGTCAGGTGATCTGGTATGCCCATCTCTTGAAGAATTTCCCACAGTTGTGATCCACACAGTCAAAGGCTTTTGCAGTCAGTAAAGTGGAAGTACATGTTTTTCTGGAACTCTCTTGCTTTTTTGATGATCCAGCAGATGTTGGCAATTTGATTTCTGGTTCCTCTTTCTTTTCTAATCCAGCTTGAACATCTGGAAGTTCATGGTTCATGTACTGTTGAAGCCTGGCTTGGGGAATTTTGAGCATTACTTTGCTAGCGTATGAGATGAGTGCAATTGTGCGGTAGTTTGAACATTTTTTGACATTGCCTTTCTTTGGGATTGGAATGAAAACTGACTTTTTCTAGTCCTGTGGCCACTGATGAATTTTCCAGATTTTCTGGCATATTGAGTGCAGCACTTTCTCAGCATCATCTTTTAGGATTTGAAATAGCTCAACTGGAATGCCATCTCTTCCATTAGCTTTGGTCATAGTGATGCTTCCTAAGGCCCACTTGACTTCACATTCCAGGATGTCTGGCTCTAGGTGAGTGATCACACCATCGTGATTATCTGGGTAGAGAAGATCTTTTTTGTATAGTTCTTCTGTGTATTCTTGCCACTTCTTTTTAATGTCTTCTGCTTCTGTTAGGTCCATACCATTTCTGTCCTTTATTGTGCTCAGCTTTGCATGAAATGTTCCCTGGTATCTCTCCTTGCTATTATAATAGCAATATATTATGTTATAATATATTATTATCTCTCCTTGCTATTCTTTGAAACTCTGCATTCAAATGGGTATATCTTTCCTTTTCTCCCTTGCCTTTCACTTCTCTTCTTTTCTCAGCCATTTGTAAGGCCTTCTCAGACAACCATTTTACCTTTTTGCATTTCTTTTTCTTGGGGAGGGTCTTAATTACTGCCTGCTGTACAATGTCATGAACCTCTGTCCATAGTTCTTCGGGCACTCTATCAGATCTATTTTGTGGACTCTATTTGTTATTTCCACTGTATAATCATAAAGAATTGATTTTGATCATACCTGAATGGTCTAGCAGTTTCCCTACTTTCTTCAATTGAAGTCTGAATTTGGCAGTAAGGAGTTCATGATCTGAGCCACAGTCAGCTCCCGGTCTTATTTTTGCTCACTCTATAGAGCTTCTCCATCTTTGGCTGCTACGAATATAGACATACAGACATAGAAAATAAAGTTGTGGTTACCCAAGGGGAAAGGGTGCTGAAAAGGAGTAAATTAGGAGGTTGAAATTGACATATACACACTATTATATATAAAATATATAAAATAGATACAACAAGGACTACTGTAGCACTGTATAGCACAGGGGGACTGTACTCAATATATTGCAGAAACCTATAAGGAAAAAGAATCTAAAAAATATATAAAAATTAATCACTGTGCTGTATGCCTAAAGCAACATTGTAAATCAACTCTACTTTAATTATATATATATATATCAAAAAGAATTTAAAAGGAAATGCTTTAAATGTTCAGGAAGATATCAGACATGTTGCAGTTAATATACAAAATCAATCTGTGATGAAAAGTGCAATAACTAAAATCAGATCATTATTGAAGCAGTAAATGACTGAACTGATGTGGCAGAAAATCAAATTAACCAAATAAGAGTCAGAATCAAGAAAAAGACACTATATACAAAATTAACAGGAAGTGAATGAAAGTGATGGGCATAGGACATAGAGCATAGAACTCCCATCTGTCATGAAAGGAACTGTAAAAAGAGGAGAAGACAAAGCAAATGGTGCAGAATTCACAACCAAGGATAGAAGTGAAGAAACCTCAAAATGTAACAAAATAGTAAACCTTAAAAAATTAAATGGTTATCCAACTCCAGGTAAAAGGAACAAACAGCGTCACCAATATATAGCTTTTTAACTGTTAAATTCAAAAAAGTAATTTACCTTTACTTAACTGGAAGACTTAGCATGTAAGCACACACAACTGGAAGGTATGCAGATGATGCCATTCTAATGGCAGAAAGTGAAGAGCCTTTTGATGAGGGTGAAAGAGGAGAGCAGAAAAGCTTCTTTGGAACTCAACATTAAAAAAACTAAGATCATGGTATCTGCTCCCATCACTTCATGGTAAATAGATGGGGAAAAAAATGGAAGCAGTGAAAGATTTTATTTTCTTGGGCTCCAATATCACTGCAGACAGTAACTGCAGCCATGAAATTAAAAGATGTTTGCTCCTTGGAAGGAAAGCTATGACAAACCTAGACAGCATATTAAAAAGCAGAGATGTCACTTTGCCAATAAAGGTTCGTATAGTCAAAGCTATGATTTTTTCAGTACTCATGTACAGATGTGAGAATTGGACCATCAAGAAGGCTGAGGAATTGCTGCTTTTGAACTGTGATGTTGGAGAAGACTCTTGAGAGTCCCTTGGACAGCAAGGTGATCAAACTAGTCAATCCTAAAGGAAATCAATGGCACCCCACTCCAGAACTCTTGCCTGGAAAATCCCATGGATGGAGGAGCCTGGTAGGCTGCCATCCATGGGGTCACTAAGAGTCGGATACAACTGAGTGACTTCAGTTTCATGCATTGGAGAAGGAAATGGCAACCCACTCCAGTGTTCTTGCCTGGAGAATCCCAGGGATGGGGGAGCCTGGTGGGCTGCCATCTATGGGGTCGCACAGAGTCGGACACGACTGAAGTGACTTAGCAGTAGCAGCAGCAAAGGAAACCAACCCTGAATACTCATTGGAAGGACTGATGCTGAAGCTGAAGCTCCAATACTTTGGCTACCTGATGCGAAGAGCCGACTCATTAGAAAAGACCCTGATGCTGGGAAAGATTGAAGGCAGGAGGAGAAGGAGGCAGCAGAGGATGAGATGGTTAGATAACATCAGTGACTCAATGGACTTGAGTTTGAACAAGCTCTGGGAGATAATGGAGGACAGAGGAACCTGGCATGCTGCAGTCCATGGGTTTGCAAAGAGCNAAAGATTGAAGGCAGGAGGAGAAGGAGGCAGCAGAGGATGAGATGGTTAGATAACATCAGTGACTCAATGGACTTGAGTTTGAACAAGCTCTGGGAGATAATGGAGGACAGAGGAACCTGGCATGCTGCAGTCCATGGGTTTGCAAAGAGCTGGGCATGACTCAGTGACTAAGCAACAACAAATGTAGAGGGGGTGTGATCGGTGGTGTGATCGGTGGGGTTCAGCGGTGAACTGTTTCATTGTTTTAATCAACCATGAGCTGTCAAATTACTCTTTCTTGCCTTTCAAGGGTTTCTCAGGCAGATCCAATAACCTCTTAGTCACTTCTGACTACTAAACATCTAGTCTCCTTGAATACTTTGATCTCAAACTTGATTTTACTATCATATTTAATTCTAAGCTCTACTCTCAGTGCTTAGAGGGCCTGAGTAGCCCAAAGTGGCGAGAGGATTGCAGAGCATAGTCTGACCATGACACCAGCCACTCCATTAATCTCCCTTCACACCAAGACCCTCTGGTTGGTTGGGGAAGGTGATGGGGATTGAGGAAGTCATTGCCATATTTCAGGGGTTTCTTGGGCCTCTTCTGATTTCAGCTGCTGGTTGCCTCTGCTATTGTATCCACTGGTGTTTTCATAGGTAGGACATGGGGTTTTCTTGAGGTGAAGTTCAACTTCACCCTAACCCATCTTTCACCATGGACACCCTAACCCATCTTTCACCATGGACACCCAAACAGGCATCTTCTTTTGCCCTTCAGCCATTCGGGCACCCAACTGAGACAGGCTGGGACTTGGGACCCTCTGCTGTGGTGCCTGTACCTGGACAAGGTCCTCTCCTCTCCTTAAGCAACAAAGACACTTTGTGTTTTTGTGTTTGAAAAGCAGGGCCAGGGCTATGCTTAAAAGCCAGGGCAGAGAAATATTCATAATTAATGAAGCTAAATTGCAGGGGGCTGGACTGAGAAAGTAGGTATTAAACTTAGTATCTCTTCTACAATAGGCCAAAGTACTTGAACATGACTATTTTTTTAGATATCCATAGGTACATTGATATGGGAATTACTGCCATAAATCCCATGGATCTCATTTGTAAAATATCTGGATTGCTGGGGGTGTGTCAGGATATGTCAATGGTGGAGGTAAGGACAGCTGCACATTGAAGCTTCATGAAGATTAAGGTACTACTTTCCCCAAGTCAAGGGTCGTCCTTTTTCAAAAAAATTAATTAATTAAGTTGCACCAGCCTAAGTTGAAGCACCCGGGATATTCGATCTTTGTTGCCATGTGGAATCTTTTATGCAGCATATGGACTCTTAGTTGTGGGATCTAGCTCCCCGACCAGGGACTGAACCCAAGCCCCATGTATTGGGAGTGCAAAGTGTTAGTTACCGGACCACCAGGGAAGTCCCAAGGCCTCTCCTTCTTTGCAGAAGTTGTGGAAAGTTTCAACCAGAATTCTATATCCACATGGTAGGTTTAGCTGGTGAGTTTATCTTCCTTTCCTTGGCAAGAATACTGGAGTGGATTGCCATGCCCTCCTCCAGGAAATCTTCCTGACACAGGGATCTAACCTGCATCCCCCTGTGGCTCCTGTACTGTAGGCAGATTCTTTATTGTTGAGCCACCAGGGAAGCCCATTCCTTCCCCAGACCTATCTAAACTATATTAAAGACGTGCAATGTGCAAGAATGTTAATCACTTGTGTATTATATGTGTTGGGGAAGGGAGAATTTCCCCCTCTATCCCTCTCGAGTTCTTGTGGCTGAAGTTACAAAAGTTTACACAAGACAGATTAACAGGAAAAATGTGTGATAGGTTATTTTTTTAAAATCCCAAGTAATTTGTCAAATATTCTTTTCCCTCTCCATTAATTTGTATGACTTGTTGAACAATTATGTCATCTCTCCATAATATGGTTCCATTTGCAAACTTTATCCTAGTTCACTCATCTATTTGTCTATTCTTGAGACCCCACCCCTTAATTATTATAGCTTAGAGGAGGTGTTGATAATTAGAAGGGAAATTCCCTTCTTGATTATTCTCCAATTTTGAAGAATAATGTATTTATCACTTAGCATTAGCATTCATTCATCAAGTTTCCAAAGTTACCTTTTCTGAAAGTTCATTGAAATCATGAGGAATTATTATCAGTGATATATACAAATAAAGTTTCTCAGGACTTCAAAAAAGGACTAAGCTTGGAAATTTTAAAAGGGTAAGTTTTCCTAGTTACTGTTGGTAAGTGAAAACCATCCACATGGTAAACTTCTTGGGAAGTGATTTTCCAAGCCAGGGAAGGGGGAGGAGAGAGTTCTCTGCTCCACGGTCAATTCCAGAAGTCGCTGGATTGACATCTGGAGGATTCTCAAGGGATCAGGGTCTGACCTGAGCTGCTGTATCCAGTCAAGCTGTCATTCATTTGTGAAAGCTGCACAAAGACATGCTTAGATCTACAAACTCTGGCATTTTTTCACCGAGAACCCTTTCTGCCGAAAGGCCTGGAGGGCATAATTCAGAACACCATTGGTAGGAGTGGAAACTCTTGAAAAGGAATATTATTTTTGAAAAGTAAAAAAAAAAATAAAGTATATGTGGCAGCGAGTAAAGGCAACCAACCCTTAGAGAAGTCACTCAAAATACAGAGGGGGTGCGTCTGTTGTGGTGGGGAGGGGTGGCGGCTGGAGGCGTGCACACCAAGGGAGGCGGGGTGCCAAGTCTAGCTTCTTAATGCAATCATTATTAGACAAAGTGAAAGACCCAGAGACTATAAAGCAAGTCAGTATTTCTTCCTCTGTTTTCTTTAGGAAGGTATGCTCTGGTAAGGCTGATAAGAATGTGAAGCTCAAGTGGGAATCTGATGTATGACACAGAGAGCCAGCTTGGTGCTCTGTGATGACCTAGATGAGGGGGGCTGGGGTGCAGGGGTCGGAGGGAGGTCCAAGAAGGAGGGGATATACGTATACATATAGCTGATTCACTTGGTACAGCAGAAACTAACATAACATGGTAAAACAATTATACTCCAATTAAAAAAAGTGTGAGGTTCATCATTACATTTCGTTCTCTGTAAATTAGCGAATTGGTGTCTGGGCTTCCTGTGTCAATCTCTGAATTTTGTTAATTTCTACACAGATATCTCCTCTTGAAAATGTTAATATAATAATTCCTGTTTAACCACAGAGTTTAGGATCATGTAAATTATGGTATGGAAGCTCATGATCAAATAAACTTGTCCTCATTAGAAAAATGGAGATGTAGGAAAGGGGACCTCTGTGAAGCTTTGTAGTATTTTTCCATTACTAAAGTATTAATAGTAAATATTGATCAGTAAACAAGTATAGCATTAATAACATTTTACCAATATTTAGTGATAATGAGATGCCGTATTTATTAATGTCTGTGTTTTATCTCTCAAAGACTTTCAGGATGTTCTCTCTGTATTGTTTCACTGTGTGTGTGTGTGTGCACTCATGCCCACATGCGAGTTCAATCATGTCTGACTCTTGCAACCCATTGGACTGTAGCCCATCAGGCTCGTCTGTCCATAGAATTTTCCAGGCAAGAATACTGGAGTGGATTGCCATTTCCTACTCCAATCATTTCACTGATTTGCCCCAAATTCATTTTTTTGCATCTGCATTTGGAAATAAGCCTTTTGATTACAACAGTATAGGGAACATAAAAAATCATTAGGTGAAGTATATTTACACCATTAAATAGTTTTTCTGTTTGATAACAGATTAAGGCTGAGAAAGAATAACCCGTCACGGTTCTCTGACTATGGAGATAAGACCAGTCGCTGATAGATAACAAATCTATCAGTGACAGAAATTTCAACCACGAAAAGTCATTCTCCTATATGCTAAGCTCAATGCCACTCAGACATTATCTGCTTTAATCCTCAATAAGAAGCATGAAAGCCTTTCACAGTTCAGGAGACTGAGGCTCAGAAATGTTTAAGAATTTGCCCAAGATCCCTAGAGATATAACTTTAATTTTCTTAATTTTTGGATTCACTCAACACATTTCTTGAGCACGTACAAGGTACCACTTGGAATTTACCAGTCAGAAACAACTACAACAGCATTTATGTAGGGAAGAGGCATTATAAGCATCAACTAAAAAAGATGTACAGCTTGAGAGTTGTGAGTTAAGTTTTATTTGGGGCAAAATGAGGATTGTGGCACGAGAGGCAGCATCTCAGAGAGCTCCGAGAGACTGCTCCAAAGCAGCAGTGGGGGAAGTCAACATACAAGGTTTTGGTGAAGGGGAGTTCAGTGCCATGAAGCACTCATTTTACAAAAGGTTTTTGTTGTCGTGAGGATCTGATGTCACCATGAAGGCATTTAGTGCTTCTCTAGATATGGGGAGATGCAAGGATTGAGATCATAAAATCTGTTCCTAAAAACGTCGAACTATCTAAAGACCTGTCCCACNTTTACAAAAGGTTTTTGTTGTCGTGAGGATCTGATGTCACCATGAAGGCATTTAGTGCTTCTCTAGATATGGGGAGATGCAAGGATTGAGATCATAAAATCTGTTCCTAAAAACGTCGAACTATCTAAAGACCTGTCCCACCAGCTTCCCTGGAGCACAGAATGCCTCAGCTCCACCCTGAACTCCCTCAGGTGTTGTTGAAGGTCAACAGCTATAACAGTTGTTGAGGTTTAATCTCCACGGCAAATGGCAAATGCCTTTGTTGTTCAGTTGCTGGCAATGCTGTTGGTAAGCGCCAATTTGTGGTTGACATAAGGAATTGACTCACACAGTCATGGGGGAATTGGGAAGCCCCATGACCTGTGAGCTGAGACCCAGGAAAGCCCGTGGGATAATTCAGAGTCCGCAGGCCAGAGAAGCAGGACCGCCAAGGATGGACAGCTCATCAGAACCTTTAACGGATGATGCCAGCCCAGTCCCAGGCTAGAGAGTCTTTTGGCAGTGACCCCACATTTACTGTCTGTGCTTTGGGAGGAGCCTCTTACTCTCTAAAATTCGTGGCTATGGTGAATGACCGTAGAATATAATAGCTTCTAGAGAAAACACTGCACTGCTGTCTAGAGATTTGTCCAGATCTTTCCCTGCCCGTGGAGCTGCTTGTCTGCAGGTTCCCCTGGCTCTGTTTTCTCCTGCATAAGATGAAAAATAACTGGGCAAGTTTTAAAGCCTCTTGCTATAGTAAATGTGTTTCTTTCAACCTTGCTTCCACTAGTAATTTGGATCATTTTATCCCAAAACTTATGACCTGAAAAATGAGCACTATTGTAACTCAGAGTTTATACTCAACAAGCGTGATTGTTATTTTATGTGTCAAGCTGAATGGCCTCTGGGTGCCCAGAGCAAACACTGTTTCTGAGTGTGTCAGGGAAGGTGTTTCTGGATGAACTTGGTGAAACAGAGCACCCTTGCCAGTGCCTGTGGGCATCGTCCAGTCCACTGAGTTCCTGAATATAACACAGCAGTGTGCTGCATGCTAGGACTTCCCTGTAGCTCAAATGGTAAACAATCTGCCTGCAATGAAGGAGATCAGGGTTCGATCCCTGAAGAAGGGAACGGCAATCCACTCCAGTATTCTTGCTTGGAGAACCCCATGGACAGAGAAGCCTGGCGGACTATAATCCATGGGGGTGCAAAGAGTCGGGCACAGCTGAGTGACTAAAGCATGCTGTGTGCTAGGACACTTCAGTCGCGTCCAACTCTTTGCAACCCTTTGGACTGTAGCCCATCAGGCTCCTCTGTCCATGGGATTCTCCAGGCAGGAATACTGGAGTGGGTTGTCATGCCCTCCTCCAAGGGATCTTCCCGACCCAAGGACTGAACCTGCATCTCTTATGTCCCCTACATTGACAAGCGAGTTCTTTACTGGCACCACCTACAGAGGAATTCACCACTTCCTATTTGATGGCTTTAACTGGGCTGTGGATCTTCTGACCCTAATGCTCTGGTTCTTGATCTCTCAGATCCAGACTGGAATCTACATCCTTGAACCTCTTGCTTCTTAGACCTTAGAAGAAGAGTCCCTAGAGATCTTGCTTCCTCTCTCTGCTGTGTGAGGACACAGTGAGAAGATGGCTAGCTGCAAACCAGAAGGAGAGACCTCCCCAGAACCTGACTGTGCTGGCACCTTGATCTTGGATCTCCAGTCACCAGAACCGTGAGTAACACATTTCTGTTTTTTAAGCCACCTGGCCTGTGGTATGTTGTTATGGCAGCCCGAGCTGGCAAGATGCAAGCTTCCTCCATGGCTTTCTTTTCACCTCAATTTGAGAACTGCTGCATTGTTGGGGTGAGAAGAGGGTGAGGAGAGAGAGGATGAGGTGCTGGAGGCAGCCATGTGGAGTAGAAGGTATTGGAGGAGAGCTGAGGCAAGGCAACTCTGGGGAGCCTAGGGAGGAAGGGAAAGATCTAGGATCTTAGGCGATTTGACCACAAGACCAATTTTATAGGGATGCTTAAAAAAGATGGGAAATTGAGAGATGACCCCAGATTTCAGGCTTGTGTGTGACTGTGTCAGAAGATGGATCCATGTGGCCAGGATGGTGCACTGGGCATGTATCACATGGACCCCAGTGGGCCTAGCATGCCCCCACTCTCTATGTATCTCCCCTTCACAAAACGCCCCCAAACTTTCCACCACCTCTCCGGCAAAGCTTGAATATTAAACCAATTTTGTGCTTCATCTCACAGCTCCCCCACTATTCTTTATGGGAACTCAGAAGAAGCCAGTCATTTTTTTTTTCTTTCATGCTAAGAGACCCTAATTAGCGGTAATCAGTCTATTTCATAGACTGTTTGCAAAGATACTTTCCTGAACTCATGCATGGTGCTAAAAAAATTAAAAAATAAACAGCATAAATAAATAACAGGTGCTGGCCTGATTAAGAGCATTCTCCATAGGGTAGATTCCTAATCTTCAGTGCCAACCCCTACAATCTAAATTTTTTTATAGAGGTGGTAAAGGGAACCTGGAATTAGGTACATGGGGTTAGACTATAGAACGGACAAGAGACAGCGTGCTTTAGTGTCAACAGCAGGACACTCAGCTGAGCAATTCCAGTTAAGTTAGTTAATCAATTGTAAACTCTCTTTTCTCATCTGTAAAATGGAGTTAAATAGCCGCCGTGCATGGTTATTGTGAGAACCGGAAATAATAACAGGACTCAAATGGGTTAGATGCTTGAATGGAAGCAATGGTTATTTTGTCCCTCTGTGGTGGGTCCAGTTGAGGCCACGTGGAAATGGAGCCAGTCACCTTTGGTACAACACAGATGCACTGGCCTCCCCTCCATGATGCCAATCCACCCACTGTGTGTCTCTGCCATTCTCTGGGAGATTAACCCAGAGGGTATGGCAAAAGCTCAGGGAGCAGCATTGGAAGCCTGCCCTGAGTGGCATGTGGGATGAGTTTGAGGAATTAGTAAGATGTGGTGGTTTGCGGGATCGACTAGGGAAGAACTAGAGAGGAAAGAGGGCTTCCCAGGTGGATCAGTGGTAAAGAATCCACCTGCCAATGCAGGAAATGTGGGTTCAAACCCTGGGTCGGGAAGATCCCCTGGAGAAGGAATGGCACCCCACTCCAGTATTCTTGCCTGGGAAATCCCATGGACAGAAGAGCCTGATGGGCTTCAGTCCATGGACTTGCAAAAGAGTCAGACATGACTTAGTAACTAATGACTGAATGAAATGAGAAAGGAGGAGATGCCCAGTTTCTAGTTTGGCCCCCTGGATGGGTGACTATGGCGCCACTGACCAGAAGACAGAGTACGAGGGAAGTTAGGAGCCACATGCACAGTTGTGCAGGCTGTGCACTGCACAAAGGTGTTCAGTTGAGGGGATAAGTGGGTGCTGACGTGCTCTTGGCATCTTGGAGTAATCCACACAAAGACACTAAGCAGGCTAAAGCCCTGAGGAGAAGAATCAAATTAGGGGAGGTAATCCTGTGCCCCTTTAAACCAGATCCTGACTGGGGCATGAGACTAGCATCCATTGAAATCCCTTTTAAAAATATTATTTTAAGAAATAATTTCTAGACTTAATTTACCAGGCAGCCAGAGTGGTAGCTCTGAAATGTGTATCAGGTCAGATCTCACTCCTAAAGCTATGCCACGAGAGTGTCCCTTCTCTTAAGAAAGTGTCCAAATCTCTTAAGACAAAGAGCCCTACATGGTTCAGCATCTGCCTCCCTGCCAACCTCACCCCCACCATTCATAGCCTCACTGTCCCCCACTGGGTGCATTTACCTGCTGCTCTGTCCAGAATGGCCTGCCTCCTCCCCTTTATCTTATTATCTCTCATTATACTTCAAAACTCCTCTCAATCATTTCCTTTTTGAGGAAGCTTGTTTTTAGATTTCTTTTCCAAATATATATCCTTGCGTTCTAGTATCTTTGTTTTTTTCTCCTTTAAAAGCAAATGAGAACAAGTGATTAATTCTATAACTTCATTTGAAAAATGTCAGGTAGTTCGTGAGAAAAGTGCTCTCCCAAATGTAAAGTTAGGTAGTTGGGATGCACTTGAATGAAAAACACCTGCAATCCCACTGTTCGGAACATCGTGTTTCTTCACATGGGCACTGAAGCTTTGGGGAAGGGTTCAGCTCCGCTGTTTTTGAAAGCACTTGCACTTGCAGCGGAATTTGGTGTGGAGTCACCATGCAGAAACAGTTTCACGAGAAAAGGTAACATCCATTAGCACTTTCTCACATTCTCAAGGTCTGAAATAAAGCTAATTGGATTCGTTCACAAATTCGAGAATCAGCCTAAAATAGTGTGTTCCAAAGGGTTTTCTATGGGACGTTAGTTCTAAGAGATAAGCCTTATGGGAAGAAGGGTTCTGTAACACAAATGTTGCCATTGTTCAGTCACTCAGTCGTGTCCGACTCTTTGCCACCCCATGGACTGCAGCACGCCAGGCTTCTCTGTCTTCCACTATGTCCCAGAGTTTGCTCAAGTTCATGTCCATTGAGTAACACAAGTAAGTTGTGGAAATGCAGAGTGAAGCACAAGTAGGTGTTTTTTTTTCCCTCTTGCAAAAATCTCAGAGGCTTTGATAGACTCATATGCACTTACTATCTCCTACCAAGGTCTAAGGCATGGGTCCCCAGCCCTTGGGCCCTAGTGAGTGAGGGAAACTATCCACCACTCCCCCTCTCCTCTGTGCTCGCATTACCCGTGAACCATCATTTACATTATTGCTTGCACCATCCCCCTCAATGCTAGCATTATACCTGAATCTCCTCCAGCAGCACCCTCCCCCCCTTTCCCCACTCCATCCCCTCACCCTGGGTCTGTGGAAAAATTGTCTTGCACGAAACTAGTCCCTGATGCCAAAAAGGTTGGGGACTGCTAGTCTAAGGTNCTCAATGCTAGCATTATACCTGAATCTCCTCCAGCAGCACCCTCCCCCCCTTTCCCCACTCCATCCCCTCACCCTGGGTCTGTGGAAAAATTGTCTTGCACGAAACTAGTCCCTGATGCCAAAAAGGTTGGGGACTGCTAGTCTAAGGTATTCAGAGTCCCTAAACTTATTTGCCCACAAATCCCTCCTCTCAGAGATGAACCTGCACTTCTTGTGGTCTCTGGAATACTTCTTGGGAAAAGAGCTTTGCAGGACTAAGTGTATTGTCCACCGAGATAGCAAGGATTGCTCCAAATACCTGTGGATAGAAATAAAGACTTAAGAAAAAAAATAACGTTAGCTTTCACGAGTGAGGAGGAAACACCCCACTCTCCTTTCATCATCCATTGCCATAAATTCTTTCTCTCTTCTCAGAAAGCTATAGTGGCTGAGATCCTATTGGGTGGTTGGATATAATTTACCTGTATGGCACACCTGTCCCCAAGTCAAGATGTGAGGAGGAATCTTGTGTCAAGTGGCTCTTGCAATCTGTTGCCAGTTTTGCTGGAAAGGTGGAGAGAGAAAGGGGGATGGAGGCTATGTAGATGTCTAGTGTGTGGAGTGTAGTTGGTGGATCAGGAGAGGGGATGTGGATAGTTGGTTGGCTGGACAGAACCTACGGCACGCGACAAAACCACAGCCAAAATGAGATTAAATACACAGGTTAACTGGAAAAGCCTGAAAACTCTAAGGTCAAACACTGGGAGTAAAATTTTAAAACAAAAGGAAGCATTTCTCCCTTTTAGAGTTGCTGCAACCTTACATGAAAGGGTAGTGATCCCATGGTCTATACAGTCCATGGAATTATCCAGGCCAGAATACTGGAGTAGGTAGCCTTTCCCTTCTCCAGAGAATCTTCCCAAAGCAGGGATCGAACCCAGGTCTCCCGCATTGCAGGCAGATTCTTTATCAGCTGAGCCATAAGAGAAGCCCCTATATATACATGACAGTGAAGTGAAAGTGTTACTCAGTCGTGTCTAACTCTTTGTGACCCCATGGACTGTATGTAGCCCACCAGGCTCCTCTGTCCACAGAATTCTCCAGACAAAAATACTGGAGTGGATTGCCATTCCCTTCTCTGGGTGATCTTCCCAACCCAGGGATCAAACCCCAGTCTCCCACATTGCAGGCAGATTTTCTACCATATGAGTTACCAGGTGTGTGTGTACACACACACATATATATATATCCATCTGTATATATATATACATATATATATATATCCATCTATGTCAATGAACCCCTTTAGATGGTTTCCATGTCTTGGCTATTGTAAATAGTGCTGCTGTGAACATAGGAGTCCATGTGGCTTTTTGAATTAAAGTTTTGTCCAGATGTATGGCCCAGGAGTGGAATTGTCAGCTCATATGGCAACTCTAGTCTTAGTTACTGCTCTCCATAGTGAGTGTACCAATTTACATTCCCACCGACAACGTACTTCTCTCAGTGTATATGTGGACTTTTTAATGATGGCCATTCTGACTGATATGGGTGGTACCTCATTGCAGTTTTGATTTGCATTTCTCTAATAATTTGCAACATTGAGCATCTTTTTGTGTGCCTATTGGCCATCTGTATATCTTCTTTGGAGAAACGTTTATTTAGGTCTTCTGCCCATTTTGTGATCTGGTTGTTTGTTTTTCTGTTACTGAGTTGTATGAGCTGTTTGTATATTTTGCAAATTAAGCCCTTGTCAGTTGCATCATTTGCAAACATTTTCTCCCAGTCCCTAGACTGTCTTTTCATTTTGTTTATGATTTCTTTTGCTGTGCAAAGTCTTATACATTTAATCATGTCCCATTTATTTATTTTTGCTTTTATTTCTATTGTCTTGGGAGATTGACCTAAGAAAACACTGATAGGATTTATGTCGAGGATGTTTTGCTTATATTTGCTCCTAGGAGTTTTTATCATGTAATGTTTTATATTTAAGTCTTTAAGCCACTTTGAGTTCATTTTTATGTATGGTGTGAGTGTGTAAACCAAACTTAATTGGTTTACATGACGTTGTCCAACTTTTCCAACACCACTTGCTGAAGGGACTATCTTTTCCCATTGTATATTCTTGCCTCCTTTGTCAAAGATTAATTGACCATGGGTGTGGGGGTTTATTTCTGGGCTCTCTAATCTATTCCACTGAATTCCATATGTCTGTTGTGCTAATACCACGCTGAAGAAGGACATTTTATAATCATTAAAATCTCAATTCACCAAGAATAGAACTTGAAGAATAGGAGAAGCAGGAACTCCAAAATATGAGAGGGGGCGACAGAAAACGAGGTGGTTGGATGGCATTGCTGACTCAATGGACAGGAGTTTGAGCAAGCTCCGGGAGATGGTGAAGGACAGAGAAGCCTGGTGGGCTGCAGTCCACGGGGTCGCAAAGAGTGGGACACAACTGAGTGACCAACAGCAGCAACGAAATAAGAGATAGATACTTGGACGATAAGAAAGAGAAACGTGGATACCCGTTCCCATCTGGGTGAACTCTCTCCAATAATGGAGATAGCAGACAGAAGAGCAACAGAGGAATAGAAAACTTGAACAAATTTTTGCAAACTTGGAATAGTAATGGTTTCTTCAATACGACAGCACAAACAGCCAAAGAAATAAACGGGACTTCATCGAAAGTAAAAATCATCGAAATTAAAACACTTGGGCTTTAAGAGAATACCACCAAGAAAGTAAAATAGACAACCACAGAATTGGAAACAATAATTGCAAATTATATATCTGATAAAGGATTTGTGTTCAGAATACATAAAGAACTCTTGCAACTTAATAAAGACAAACACCCATATAAAATATGAGCACAGGACTTGAAAAGATATTTCTCCAAAGAAGATAAACATTGCCAATAAGCAAGTGAAAAGATGCTCAGCATCACTTGTCATTAGAGAAGTGCAAATCAAACCCACAATGAGATGGCTATACTCATAATTAAAAAAAAGAGAGAAAATAACATGGGTTGAGCAGGATGTGGAGAAATTGGAACTCTTGCACATTGCTGGTGGGACTGTAAAATGGTGCAGCTGCTGTAGAAAACAGCTTGGCAGTTCTTCAAAAAGCTAAACACAGAATTACCATATGACCCAGCAATTCCACTTCTGGGTATATACCCAAGAGAAATGAAAACATATGTCCACACAAAAACTTGTTCACAAATGTTCATCGCGGCATTATTCAAAATCTCTTGAAAGTGGAAACAGCCCAACTGCCCATCAACTGATTAACCGATAAACAAAATGTGGTCTGTCCTTGCAGTGGAATAATTCAGCCAATAAAAGAATGAGGCCCTGACACACGCTATAACATGGGTGAACCGTGAAGACATTATGCAAAGCGAAAGAAGCCAGACACAAAGGACCACTTATTGCATAATTCCATTTACATGAAATGTTCAGAATAGGCAAACAGAGGCATGAAGGAGACTAGTGGTTCTCAGGGGCCGGAGGAGTATGGAATAGAGTGACTGCTAATGAGCACGGGGTTCCTTTCAGAGGGATGACATTGATCTAGAGTGATACAGAGGAGATGGTCGCACCACTCTGTTAACATGCTAAAAACACCATTGAACTGTACACTTTGAAAGGATGAATGTGATGGTGTGTTAGTTATATCTTAATAAAATTATTGTAAAGAAACTCCACTCTAATAGCAGAAAGTGAAGAGGAGCTAAAGAGCCTCTTGATGAAGGTGAAAGAGGAGAGTGAAGAAGCTGGCTTAAAACTCATCATTCAAAAAACTAAGATCATGGCATCTGATCCCCTCACTTCATGGCAAATAGTTGGGGGGAAAACGGAAACAATGGCAGATTGTATTTTCTTGGGGTCTAAAATCACTGCTGATGGTGATTGCAGGCATGAAATTAAAAGACCCTTGCTCCTTGGAAGAAAAGATATGGCAAACCTCGGCAGCATATTAAAAAGCTGAGACATCACTTTGCTGACAAAGGTCTGTATGGTCAAGACCATTCAGTAGTCATGTGTGGATGTGAGAAAGTGAAAGTGAAAGTCACTCAGTTAGGTCCAACTCTTTGTAACCCCATGGACTATACAGTTCATGGAATTCTCCAGGCCAGAATACTGGAGTGGGTAGCCATTCCCTACTCCAGATCTTCCCAACCCAGGGATCAAACCCAGGTCTCCCACATTGAAGGTGGATTCTTTACCAGCTCAGCCACAAGGGAAGCCATGGATGTGAGAGTTGGACCATAAAGAAGGCTGAGCATGGAAGAGCTGATGCTTTTGAACTGTGGTGTTGGAGAAGACTCTTGAAAATCCCTTGAGTCAAATCAGTCAACTGTAAAGGAAATAAGCTCTGAATATTCATTGGAAGGACTGATGCTGAAGCTGAAGCTCCAATACTCTGGCCACCTGATACAAAGAACCAACTCATTGAAAAAGACCCTGATACTGGGCAAGATTGAAGGCAGGAGGAGAAGGGGATGACAGAGGATGAGATGGTTGGATGGCATCACTGACTCAATGGACATGAGTCTGAGCAAGATCCGGGAGATGGTGAAGGACAGGGAAGCCCAGTGATCTTCAGTCCTTGGTGTCTCAAAGAACTGGACACGACTGAGAGACTGAACAACAACAGTGTAGGAGATGAGGCTGAGGGGAAAGCAGGGGGTGGGGAGGAGGAGGAGGGCCATACAGGACATTTAAGCCGTAACTACATCTTTATTCTGAGTGAGAACCCCTGATGGGCTTACAGCTGAGAAGTAACTTGATCTGACTTATGTTTGAATGGGACCCTCGTGACTGCAGAGGAAAACAGACTTCAGAGAGGCAAGGGGAGAATAGGCAGGCCAGACTGGAGACTGTTGCAATATCTCAGCTCAGAGAAGTTAACGTACCACAAATATGCAGACGGAACCTCTGGCAGCCCGTCTCCAAAGATGGCCCCAGTGAACACACCTTCTGGGAGCCAGGCCCTTGTTCAGCTCCTCTCGGCTGAGCTGACACTTGCCTGTGGCCAATAGGAGGCTGTAGAGTATTATGCTACGTCATCTAAGCTCAGACAGCTTTCATATCTGCAATTTGGGGATCTCTGAACCACCATGTTGAAGTCCAGCTACAGTAAGACCCTGACATATGAACGAGTTCTATTCGGAGAGCGCTTGTGTAAGTCCAATTTGCTCGAAGTCCGATGAAGTTAGCCTAGGTACCCAGCTAACACAATTGGCTATGCGGTTCTGTTATGTGATAGATTCATAGTACTTTTCCCACAAACAAAACTTTTCACATAGTAAAAAACCCACAAAAAATAAAACATTTAAAATCTTACAGTATAGTATCTTGAAAGTGTGGTAGTACAGCTATACAACAGCCGGCATCTAGGGGCTGCCATTGAGTGAACAGACAAGAAGAGTTACCAGCTGGAGGAAAGAGAGGAGGTGGGAGATGGTAGAGCTGAAGGATGGTCAGAGATAGGAGATGGAGGGCAAGCTGCAATTTCACTGATGCCTGACTTTATGGCCTGGGTTCTGGTTCCTTGTTGGATTTAGTTCTGTCTATCCTCTTGAAAGAATGATCCAGTGATGTTTGGGTGGTAGGTTTTTTTTTTTTTTTTTTTTTCTCATCATAGATGACACAGTAGCACTGGATTGCATTCTGAAGGGCTGATGGAACCTTCATGTAACTGTTCTATGTGTGGATCTTGTATCTCAAAAACTGACAGTGTCCCCTCAAATCAAGAAAATCCCCTCTCCATTTCCTGTAGCATGAATCTCTTTGATTCTTCTGTTACTTCTTCCTCTTGTCTCTCTTTGTCCTTTCTCTGGGTCTCCGATTCCATCAGGTCTTCATCAGTAAGCTCTGCGTTCGTATCTATGAAAGTTTGCAACTTACAGGTCCACGTGTAGGGGACTTATGCTATTCTTAGTTGCTCAGTCATGTCTGACTCTTTGAGACCCCATGGACTGTAGCCCACCAGGCTCCTCTGTCCATGGGATTTCCCAGGCAGGAATACTGGAGTGAGTTGCCATTTCCTCCCCCAGGGGATCTTCCCGACCCAGGGATCAAACCCAAGTCTCCTGTGTCTCCTGCATTGCAGGCAGATTCTTTACCCACTGAGCCATCCAGGAAGCCCATAGGTGACTTCATGTACTCGATAAAAACTTGGAACATTAGGTGAGGCCCTGTGAAGAGGAGGTTCTATCCCAGTTGGGCCTCCAAATTCAGTGACCATTCGACTGCAATCACCTGAGAGACATAGGCCTTCCCAGGGGGCCCAGCTGGTAAAGAATCTGCCTGCCAATGCAGGGGATGCATCAGATGCAGGTTCGATCCCTAGAGTCAGGAAGACCCCCTGGAGGAGGAAATAGCAGCTCACTTCAGTATCCTTGCCTGGAAAATTCCTTGGCAGAGCAGCCCGGTGGGCTACACCCCCTGGGGTCCCAAAGAGTAGGACAAGACTGAGAGCATATAGACAGACAGAAGAGACCATAAGCCAGACCAGCAGAAGAACCTCCCAGTTAATCCACATGATTGAAAGATAATTAGTGATTGCTGTTGCTTTAAGTCACTCACTTTGGGGCTGGTTCGTTTGCCACCACAGGCAACTGAAACAGAAATGTAAACACATAACATCCAATAACTGACTTCAGTGATACTGCTAATAAATTGGCCTAGCAGGTATCACATACAGTCACCTGGAGGGCCCCTTATTTTCTGAGAGGAGAACTGAGATTTGCAGTGCTTTTACTGGGCAATTTTCCCGAATCTGTGACTCCAGGATGACTATAAACATTATTTGCCCCTTATGTATTGTTTAAAAAACTGGTTCTACTAAAATGATTTATGGGCAAACTTCCTTTTTCATCTTGTATACCATATTTCCTGCCTTATGCTTGGTGTTCATTAAACAGATGCTCTTTTCTATATAAAGGGTGAAATGAACTAGGCTTGAAAGCCATTTTAAGGGGGCTCATTATGCTTTGATTTGTCATTTGGAAACCACGGACACATGGCTACTGAGTTTATAATTCTGAAAGATGAACCAGTGGACTCCCAGGAAAAATGGTGCTGTGAACACATGCATATTATTTTATTCCATTTGTAAAAAATTAATTCTTATTGATGTATAGTTGCTTTACAGTGTTGTGGAAAGCAAAGTGTTTCAGCTATACACACACATACACACACACAAATACATACATATATATATATATATATATATATACACCCTTCTGTTTGGATTTCCTTCCCATTTAGGTGCACCATAGAGCACCATGAGCACCATTTAGGAACACCATAGAGTTCCCTGAGCCATATAGTAGGTTCTCATTAGCAGTCTATTTTGTACATAGTATCAATAGTGTATATATGTCAATCCCAGTCTCCCCATTCATCCCCCCTTTCCCTGCTTGGTGTAAATACATTTGCTCTCTACATCTGTGTCTCTATATTTGCTTTGCAGATAAGGTCATCTATAACATTTTTCTAGATTCCACATAAACGTGTTAATGTATGATATTTGTTTTTCTCTTTCTGTCTCACTTCACTCTATATGACAGTCTCCAGGTCCATTTACATCTATACAGATGACCCAGGTTTTTATTTTCCTTTTTGTGGCTGAGTAATATTCCGTTTATATATGTACCACATTTTGAAACTATGCTTAAACTACATATTATAGGCTGAATTGTGTCCCCTGCCCCCAGGGGGCAGTCATATGTTGAAGTCATAATTCCTTGGTACATTAGAATGTAATCATATTTGGAGACAAGATCCTTAAAGATATGATTAAGCTAAAATGAAGCCGTTGGTAGTAGGTTCGGATCCAATCTGACTGATGTCCTTAGAAGAACAGAAAATTTGTACTCAGGGAAAGATGCCAGGGATGTGCACAGATAGTGAAAAGACCAAATCTTAAGTGTTTTCACCAAATACACACAAATGGTGGCTATGCAGGTGGTCAATGTGTTAATTAGGGGTAACATTTCCCAGTTGTACATAATGTGTGTGTGTGAGCTCAGTTGTGTCCAACTCTTTGTGACCCCACGGACTCTAGCCTGCCAGGCTCCTCTGTCCATGGGATTTCCCAGGCAATTTCCATTTCCTCCTCCAGGGGACCTTCCTGACTCACGATCAAACCCACGTCTTATGCGTCTCTGGCATTGGCAGGCAGATTCCTCACCACTGTGCCACCTGGGAAGCCCCTATAATGTCCCTACGTATTAATAAATTAGTATTTCAGTGCTTGGATTTATCACAAGTGGTCACATCCAAAGCTTCTTAAATGTCACTTAAAATGTTGTCCCCCCAGTTCTCACAGCTTCTGATTTTAAATTGGATTTTAATTAAGTATGAATTCAAGGTAATTAGAGCTTACAGTAATACATTTCTATTCTGTTGATCCACTCTTCTTTTCATATCCTCACATAATCTCCCTGCACAAAAACTTGCTCTTAACCTAGATCAGGTGGGACAAAGTGCTGCATTGAAAAGCAAGATCTTCTTTATATTAAGTTATCTTGCCTGAACTGAGTACATCTGTTCACCCAGTCTGTCGGCCAGCCAGTCAGCACCAGCCTTGGAGAAGAAGGAAGAGAAATCCCAATTTCTAATTCCAACATTAGTATCACGGATAAATTTTCTGGTATCTTTATAATAATTAAATTACAGGTTTTTCTCTTGGAAATCATTGAGATTGTACAAGTGAATTGAAAACAAGTTAAAAAGAAAGTCATTCAGTGAATACAACGCAGCATTGTTTTGAGTTAGAAGTGAAGACATCTGCTGATAAGCAAGAATCTTTGGGAGGTCATTTATCCATTCTTCTACTGGAGAACGTTGACTGTGGCAAGCAAATAAAAATGTGGATCCCATAACTGCCTCTCTTTTGTGTCACTCTCTGTTATTTGCGATGGCTTTGTACATTAAAATAGACTGTTTGTTCAGCAAAACTAGTAGGAATGACATGCCACTAACCAGTTATTGTATCCCTGATTTATAACATATAAGAGGAGCTGGCTTAGAAGATTCTTTAAAGAATTTTTGCCTCCAAAGCATACAAATACATAGATTCCTTTAGCACCTTGGCAGTATTGGTCAACTAACAATTACAGAGGCCAATCAAATGCCCCATGAAAGGTGAAATGGTTTGATTTCCCTGAAACTGGGAGCTTTCTGGGACATATCCCAGAGAGACTCAAATTCCTCTCCTGAGATACAGCAGGCACAGTAGGTAGGATGTCTGTCCCCTGAAAGATGTCTCAGTGACAGAATGTCACTGAGAACTTGTGACAAGGTTAGGATGCATGGCAAATGTTGCAAATGGAATAAAGGTTGTCAAGTCATCAGACCTTGAGATGCAGTTTACCAGGTGGGTCCAGTGTAATTACAAGGATCCTTTCATGGGGGGAAAGGGAAGCAGAGAGAGAGGAAACCAAAAAGGTAGAAATATGAGAAGGATTTAGCTTGATGGTCCTCGTATTGAAGACCCAGGAAGGGCTCACAAGTCAGGAATGCAACATCCTCTAGAAGCTGGAACTGGAAAGAATACAACCCTGGGGACTCCTTGATTTTAGCTCCATGAGACCCAGGGATCGAACTCATGTCTGTTACATTGCCTGCTACCTCAGTGCAGGAGATGTAAGATATGTGAGTTTGATCCCTGGGTCAGGAAGATCCCCTAGAGGAGGGCATGGCAACCCACTCCAAAATTGTTTTCTGGAGAATCCCACGGACGGAGGAGCCTGGTGGGCTACGGTCCATGGGGTCACAAAGAGTCGGACATGACTGAAGCAACTTAGCACACAGCACAGAGATCCCTCCTGGACTTCTGACTCAAGGATGGTAAAATAATGAACGTGTGTTGTTTTAAGCCACTAAGCTGGTGATGATTTGTTACTGCAGCCGTAGGAAGCTCATCAGCAGGAAAGCTGAATTCTGCCTCTTCTTGAATTTTTCTCATGGAATTTAAGAAAGAGCATCTTAAGAAATGCTGCTGTAGGTGGATATCATAGAAAATGCTTCTTGATAGAGCCCTGCCTCCCTTTCCTGTTGCATCTTCACCCGAGGCTTCCACCTACTGCCTGTATTTCTTCCATCTTCTGTGCATCTTTGGGGATTTGAAAGGATCACCCTTTCTTTTGTGGCACCACCCTCCTTAGCACATGTTTATTAACATGCTTAACCTGCAAGAGCCAAATGACTTCCTTCTTGTCTTTCTTTCTTACTCTGTTAGGAAAGAGGACTTGTTCATTTACCATTTGAGAGCCAGTGGCCACCACGAAGCGATTATTCTTTTATACTTGACACATTGTATTGAGTACCGATGATATACCAAACACAGAGCAAGTATTCAGTGAATATTTACTGTAGATAAAGTAAAATATCTGAGCATTTTAGATCAAACTGTGATTGACTTTATTCTTTATTCTGTTTAGTGTTCCTTAAGGACACAGGGCAAATTTGTTTCAGAGTTGAGTTAGGAGAATCTTGTCTTGCACAGGGAAGCAGTGTAATAGAGTTAGTAAGAGGACAGCTTTGCAATTACACTGAAGTTAGCCTGTGAAAATCTGGGAGCCTCCCCACTTACCAATACTGTGATCTTGGGCAGGTTATACCATCCGGTTCTCAGTTTGCCTATATGAAAAATGGGGATAATAATAATTTGTGGCACAAAGATTTTTGTGAGAACTAACTAAAATAATACAAAAGTACTAAAAGAGTATATATATGGGGTTATAGTTATTATTATACTGGTTTATAGTTAGTATCACAATACCTTGTGCTTTCCTTTTGGCCTTAATTGCTGGGAAACGCCAATGTCACACATGATCATTTCTTGTAATTTTTCTCAGACTGCCTGTTTGTGCTCATGATTTGTTTAAATCCTCCCCCATTTGTTAAGAAAGGTCTTCCCACTGCTGGGCATGCACACTGAGGAAACCAGAATTGAAAGAGACATGTGTACCCCAATGTTCATCACAGCNCCAGTCTGTTGTTCCATGTCCAGTTCTAACTGTTGCTTCCTGACCTGCATACAGATTTCTCAAGAGGCAGGTGAGGTGGTCTGGTATTCCCATCTCTCTCAGAAATTTCCACAGTTTATTGTGATCCACACAGTCAAAGGCTTTGGCACAGTCAATAAAGCAGAAATAATGACTAAAAATATTTTCTTGCATTTTGGATCAAAACATCCTGCCCCTGTTCAAGTATTTTTTGAACCAGCAAAGAGGACCTGATGTACTGGTCAGTGTGGGCACTGATACATGTGAATGCATTTACTGTGGGATGAATGCTTCTCTCCCTACTCCAAATTCTTAAGCTGAAGCTCTAACCTCTAACATGATATATTAGGAGGTGGGGTTTGGGAGGTGATTATATCTTGAGGATGGAGCACTTATGAATGGGACTAATACCCTCATAATAAGAGATGTGAGAGAGATGGTTTCTGTCTATCTATCATGTGAAGACACAGCTTGAACGCAGCCATCCACCAACCAAGAAGAAGCTCTTTATCAAGACACCCAATCTGCTGGCACCTTGATCTTGAACTTCTCAGCCTCCAGAACCATGAGAAGTAAATGTTGCTTAATGGTTTATGGTATTAATAATACCGGTTATGGTATTTTCTACAGCAGCACATAAAGAAGGCTGAGGGCTAAAGAATTGATGCTTTCTAACTGTGGTGCTGGAGAAGACTCTTGAGAGTCCCTAGGGCTGCAAGGAGATCCAACCAGTCCATCCTGAAAGAAACCAACCCTGAATATTTGTTGGAAGGACTGATGTCGAAACTGAAACTCCAATACTTTGGTGACCCAACACGAAGAGCCCACTCATTAGAACAGACCCTGATTCTGGGAAATATTGAAGGCAGGAGGAGAAGAGGGTGACAGAGGATGAGATGGTCAGATGGCATCACCAGCTCAATGGACATGAGTTTGAGCAAACTCCGGGAGATGGTGAAGGACAGGGAAGCCTGGTGTGCTGCAGTCCATGGGGTTACAAAGAGTCGGACATGATTTAGAGACTGAACAACAGCCACAGCACACACTAAGACAGTGCCCACAAGACAAAGGATTTAGAGGGATGCCCAGCGCATGGCAGATGTCAGCTCCTTGGTTTCTGAAGAGCATTCCAACAGAAGCACTTTGTAAATGGAGCAGGCTGCTAAACATAGATACAGAAAATTATCAGCATCTGTCAGATAATTAAGTGCTGTTTAGAAATTATGTTGGGCTAGTGGCATCTTGGAGAAGGCAATGGCACCCCACTCCAGTACTCTTGCCTAGAAAATGCCATGGGCGGAGGAGCCTGGTAGGCTGCAGTCCATGGAGTCGCGAAGAGTCAGACACGACTGAGCGACTGCACTTTCACTTTTCACTTTCATGCATTGGAGAAGGAAATGGCAACCCACTCCAGTGTTTTTGCCTGGAGAATCCCAGGGATGGGGAGCCTGGTGGGCTGCCGTCTATGGGGTCGCTCAGAGTTGGACACAACTGAAATGACTTAGCAGCAGCAGCAGCAGTGGCATCTTGGAAAAGGCAATGGCAGCCCGCTCCAGTACTCTTGCCTGGCAAATCCTATGGATGGAGGAACCTGGTGGGCTGCAATCCATGGGGTTGCGAAGAGTTGGACACAACTGAGCGACTTCACTTTCACTTTTCACTTTCATGCATTGGAGAAGGAAAAGGACATCTTTTTTGGGTATTAGTNACCTGGTGGGCTGCAATCCATGGGGTTGCGAAGAGTTGGACACAACTGAGCGACTTCACTTTCACTTTTCACTTTCATGCATTGGAGAAGGAAATGGCAACCCACTCCAGTATTCTTGCCTGGAGAATCCCAGGGATGGAGAAGCCTAGTGGGCTGCCATCTATGGGGTTGCAGAATTGGACACGACTGAAGTGACTTAGCAGCAGCAGTGGCATCTAGCTAAAAGATCTGTAAAAGCGAGGTAGAATTCATCTCCGCACAATTGAAGGAGAAACCAGGTGTGTCTCCACCTGCAAGAGTCTACTGCCTACCCAGTAAAGGATGTGGAGATGACCCCACCAGAGCTTGTGGCCCACAGCTTATGCTGAGTCATTTACTTCTCTCTGACATCCAGAGAGTTATCTCCTTGATACTGACCTTCACCTATATCCTGGGCCTTCTCTTTGCCTAGCATCTCTAGCTGACACCAGGACTTTTTGTCCTCAGCTCCCCAAGTCTAGGACTGCTCATCAGGCTTTCTTATTGGGGCCACTCTTCCTTGAATGTCAAGAATGGTAGTTTTTCACCTTCTGATCTCCTCCTTCTTATAGTTTCTTTGCAGGTAATCCTTGCTGGTCATGACCCAGGCCTGACCCAAATCCACCCATGCCTTAGGGAAGTCCATGGGTTTCCTAGGGACTAGGGATTCTGGAGGGGTCTTCATCCTTACTTGAATCTTTGGGGACTCTTACCTCTGGAAATGATGAGGCGTTGAGAGTCTACTGGACTGATAAGTGAGAAAGGGGAAGCCAAGCAGATCCCTAAAACTAAGGGTGGGCCAATCGCAAAGGAGACCCAGAATAAAATAAGCAGAGGAGGGCTGGTTGAGAGAGAAAGTAGGGCAGGTCTGGAATTTGCCTGGAATAAGAAGTGCTTTCTCCCAGCCGTGACACAGCAACTGCCTGGGTTTATAGAAGCAGATGTGAGCTCAGTCACGCCAGGTGTGGGGCTTATGATCTCAAGCTACGAACACCTTGTACAGCTACAAGTGTGTGATGGGTTTAAAAAGACAGACAAACCGGAACCAAAACCAGGAAACTGGACAGGACAACATTATACCACTTTCCCTCTGGCAATTCTTTTCTGTTAGTGGAGGCACTGAAGACAGACCCCTTTAGCCGGCTGCTCAGAAGTAAGCAGCTGGAGGCATTTTGATGTCAAAACAACCCAAGGATGAGAAAGAGAACTTTTGAATCCCAGCTAAGGCAAGGCAAGTGATTTTAAAATGAATGTGCTGGGACTTCCCTGGTGGTTAAGAATCTACCTTGCAATACGGGGAACGTAGGTTTGATCCCTGGTCAGGGAACCCAAATCCCACATGCGGCAGAGCAGCTAAGCCTGCAGGCTGCAACTAATGAGTCCGCCCTCTTGGAGCCCTTGTGCCTCTAGAGAGTCCGTGAGCTGCAATGAAAGATCCTGCATGACACGGTGACAATCCCACATGCTGCAACCAAGACCCTACGCCAAGTAAATATTTTAAAAAGTTAAGAATAAAATGAAAATACCAATCAGTGGCTGTGTTTAAAGTTATGTTTTAGGTAAATGTAGAAAAGCTAAAAGTGAGAAAAGAACCAAATTGAAACTTAGATTTGGTTTAAAGGCTCTTCTAAAGGAAGAATTTACATAACACAAAAATTATAAGTAGAAAAGCTTTCTTAAAATTAGAAAACTGTTCTTAGGCAACAGAGCCACACACAGTTTAAGCCTGGTTGTTGTTTTACTTGCTAAGTCACGTCCGACTGTTTTGTGACCCCATGGACTATAGCCTGCCAGGCTCCTCTGTTCATGAGATTTCCCAGACAAGAATACTGGAGTGGATAGCCGTTTCCTTCTTCAGGGGATCTTCCCCACCCAGGGATCGAACCCATGTCTCCTTTTGCCACTTACTAAATGGCCGATTTTAGATAAGTCCTTCTTCTCTGTAAGTCTTGTTTCATTTTCCCAAGAAAATATAAACTTTGTGTATTCCAGATAACAAAGATGATACAGCATTGTAAAGTAGAATAAAGTAAAAAAAAAAAAAAGAAAAGGAAACAGCTGGTTCAGCCTGTTGCTTAGAGTAAGTATAGGATTTTCTGATGGGAGGCTTTCAAATGAAGCTGTTTACACCTGATCTTCTGTTAGGCCAAAGGGTTGGGGGTGCATGGGGCAGTAAATATGCAGGAAAACTGGTTCTTGCCAAATTTTTGCTTATCCTTTTGTTGCATCAGAGGCCAAATGATGAAGAGGGAGTGTCTTCATTGACCTACATACTGTATCTGGCACTTCCATCAAAGCTGGGTGACTCCCTCCCTCTGTATTAGCAAATATGTTGTACAGTGAATAAACTATTAAAGCTTTAAGAAACTATCTGGTTTGAAAATGGCTGGATTGATTGTTTAAAAAGTTCATTTAAATCAATGGCCAAGAACGTCTTGTTGTGAAACTTCAAGGCATTTCTTAGTAGGAGCATGTACTGAAACTGTCAAAGGCCCTTGAAGGAGGAAGCCTGGGTCTCAGTGCTTCAAAAATGCTGTTGCTCTTACCTTCAGAAACACTGTGGATTTAAACTACCTTTTGGAGAGGAGCATGTCAAGGATAGTATGAAGTCTAGGGATGGAGTGAGTTCCTTGGAGGGAAGCTCAAGGTGTAATGTGGGTACAGCTGGACCATGAGGAAAGGGCCTGATTCCAGGGCTGGGCCAAGGGAACTCACAACATCTTATCAAATAACATATAAGAAACAAGAAAATAGAGAGCTCTGGGGATGTACAAAAGAGGACAGGTACTGGGACTTTCCAGTGGTTGAGAATCTGCCTTGCAATGCAGAGGATGCTGGTCAGGGAACTAAGATCCCATATGCTGCAGAGCACCTAAGCCTGTGTGCCACAACTAGAGAGTCCGTGCACTGCAGATATGAATCAATACAGCCCAATGAATAAATAAATATTAAAAAAAAATAACAGGTGACAACCTGAAGGAATTTCCATTGGCCTAATCTGGGACAATCTTAACATCAAATTGAGTAGCATCAGAATTCAGGAATCCATAATGACAATAAATAAAATAATCAAGAGGATAAAGCTCTTTCTTGCAGTAAAATGTCAACTAACATGTATAGAAGGAGCAAAGTAGAAAATCATCAGGCTAATAACTGATTTAGTTAAGAATTAATGATGAATGCTACAACTCAGAGGAATGAGATATTTGCACAGGCTCACAGTAGCAAGGAGATCCAGTCCATTCTGAAGGAGATCGGCCCTGGGATTTCTTTCGAAGGAATGACGCTAAAGCTGAAACTCCAGTACTTTGGCCACCTCATGCGAAGAGTTGACTCATTGGAAAAGACTCTGATGCTGGGAGGGATTGGGGGCAGGAGGAGAAGGGGACAACAGAGGATGAGATGGCTGGATGGCATCACTGACTCGATGGACATGAGTCTGAGTGAACTCCAGGAGATGGTGCTGGACAGGGAGGCCTGATGTGCTGCAATTCATGGGGTTGCAAAGAGTCGGACACGACTGAGCAACTGAACTGGACTGAACTGATAGTAGCCTTTTGCGAATTATATGTTAATTAAGTAAGAAAAATATTTAGCTTTATGGAAGTGGAGAAACCTGATGGGTTTCCCCTTAAACCAAATTCTCAAAGTTAACATCATTGATAAAGGGAGAAACAGACTTCATCAGTGGGATGAGGAAACATAAATCTTCAGGGAAACAAGTCTCCTGTTTTAAAGCACACATATTTGCCCAAGGTCACATAGCTAGAATGTAGGAATATAAGATTTGAATTCCGATATGAATTTAAATGACTCAGCTGGTAAAGAACCCACCTGCAATGCAGGAGATCTCAGTTCAATTCCTGGGTTGGGAAGATCCCCTGGAGAAGGGATAGGCTACTCACTCCAGTATTCATGGGCTTCCCTGGTGGCTCAGATAGTAAAGAATCTGCCTGCAATGCAGGATACCTGGGTTCGGTCCCTGGGTTGAGAAGATCCCCTGGAGGAGGGCATTGCAACCCACTCCACTATTCTTGCCTGGAGAATTCCATGGACAGAGGAGCCTGGCGGGCTACAGTCCATAGGGTCTCAGAGTTGGACATGACTGAGCCACTACCCATGGCTGAGTTTAAAGCTGTTGTTATACCTTCCACATCTTGGGTGGAGAGGGTGTTACTGTTTCATAACTGGTGCCATAGATCTTCAGAGAGGGGGTAGCTGGGTGGGGCAGACAACCAGGCAAGAAGAGATTAGATAAAAGTCACTGAAATGCCTGGGGAAGGAGGAAGCAGCCACATGGGCTGAAAGCTGGCACGAGAAATGGCTTCTAGGATATGGAGACACACTATTCCACTATACAGTAAGTCACCAACAAGGACCCTGCAAGTTGCAAACTTTCAAAGATGCAAACGTGTGTTCTCATGTCCAGTCGCACAAGTTATTAATAGTTCACATGTCTGGCGATGAGAGGATGAGATGGTTGGATGNGCTGGACAAGGAGGCCTGATGTGCTGCAATTCATGGGGTTGCAAAGAGTCGGACACGACTGAGCAACTGAACTGGACTGAACTGATAGTAGCCTTTTGCGAATTATATGTTAATTAAGTAAGAAAAATATTTAGCTTTATGGAAGTGGAGAAACCTGATGGGTTTCCCCTTAAACCAAATTCTCAAAGTTAACATCATTGATAAAGGGAGAAACAGACTTCATCAGTGGGATGAGGAAACATAAATCTTCAGGGAAACAAGTCTCCTGTTTTAAAGCACACATATTTGCCCAAGGTCACATAGCTAGAATGTAGGAATATAAGATTTGAATTCCGATATGAATTTAAATGACTCAGCTGGTAAAGAACCCGCCTGCAATGCAGGAGATCTCAGTTCAATTCCTGGGTTGGGAAGATCCCCTGGAGAAGGGATAGGCTACTCACTCCAGTATTCATGGGCTTCCCTGGTGGCTCAGATAGTAAAGAATCTGCCTGCAATGCAGGATACCTGGGTTCGGTCCCTGGGTTGAGAAGATCCCCTGGAGGAGGGCATTGCAACCCACTCCACTATTCTTGCCTGGAGAATTCCATGGACAGAGGAGCCTGGCGGGCTACAGTCCATAGGGTCTCAGAGTTGGACATGACTGAGCCACTACCCATGGCTGAGTTTAAAGCTGTTGTTATACCTTCCACATCTTGGGTGGAGAGGGTGTTACTGGTTCATAACTGGTGCCATAGATCTTCAGAGAGGGGGTAGCTGGGTGGGGCAGACAACCAGGCAAGAAGAGATTAGATAAAAGTCACTGAAATGCCTGGGGAAGGAGGAAGCAGCCACATGGGCTGAAAGCTGGCACGAGAAATGGCTTCTAGGATATGGAGACACACTATTCCACTATACAGTAAGTCACCAACAAGGACCCTGCAAGTTGCAAACTTTCAAAGATGCAAACGTGTGTTCTCATGTCCAGTCGCACAAGTTATTAATAGTTCACATGTCTGGCGATGAGAGGATGAGATGGTTGGATGGCATCACCGACTTGATGGGCTTGAGTTTGAGCAAGCTCTGGGAGTTGGTGATGGACGGGGAAGCCTGGCGTGCTGCCTTTGCATCCATGGGGTCGCAAAGAGTCAGACATGACTGAGTGACTGAACTGAGCTGAACTGTCTGGCGTACATTGTCAAGTGTGTGCATCTTCTACAACTGGTTGTGGTCTTGTGTACTTTACTGTACTGTATGGAGTAGCACAGTATCTTTGTTTCAAGCCCAGTATGTCTGCAACAAAACATAAGAGCCACTTCCCTGGTGGCTCAGATGGTAAAGAATCTGCCTGCAATGCGGGAGACCTGGCTTTGGTCCATAGGTAGGGAAGATGCTCTGCAGAAGGGAATGGCTACCCATTCCAGTATTCTTGCCTGGAAAATTCCATGGACAGACGAGCTTGGTGGGCTACAGTCCATGGGGTTGAAAAGAGTCGGGCGTGACTAAGTGACTAACACGTATATTGTAAGATTAAATTTCTTTCTATATCTTTAGGGTTTCTTTTTTATGTATTATTTGTGTGAAAAGTATGGTAAGCCCATTACAGTTCAGTAGTATACAGCCTTTGTGTTCATCGGGTACCTAGGCTAACTTTGTTGGACTTATGAACACATTTGACTTATGAATGTGCTCTCAGAATGGAACTCATTCATATATAGGGGACTTACCATATTTGTTCCCAGATGATGTTCTGATTTTGAAGGAAAGGCAAAATGAACATCCTGAGAATTCCAAGTTGTAATGAGGCTACACCAGAAGTTGTACTAAGTAATAAATTGGATACAGCAAAAAGGATGGATAGTTAATTATATGGTCAATTGCTCATCCATATTTACATAGCAATAGCACAAGATTCTTTTCACCTTGCTAAACAAATCCATTTGGATAAATCAATATAATTTCCCAGTGTAGTTCCTAATATCCACTCAAGGGGAAAAAAAGTATAGATAATCAGGCAAATCTAATACTCTTCTCAAAATAATTGGACAGTACTGTACCCAAGAATAGCCCTTAAGGAAAAAGCCTGGTTAATAAGTATTTGACAGCAATCAGAGGGGGTTATATTAATATCTCTAACAGAACATGATTTTTGCTACAGAGAGAGGTCTTTTTGACTAAACTTTTTTTTTTTTATTACATTTTTAGTTGCAAGTTAAGCCATTCTTTTCACTTAGGATAAGCTCAGCTAAAATGCCTAGGGGAAAAAAAAAAACATACTCTCTATGGCCTAAGCCAACAACTTTACAATTTATTCAAATACTTGGCATCTGTATACATTGTTTTTTCCAACTACAGTCACCTCATTTATTCCAGGTGGCCATGGAAAGAGGTATTCTGCATGGCTGAAACAAAGTCTGAATTAAAAAAAATTTTTTTTGAGTATAAATCTTTCTAAATTTGGTACAAATTTCCCTTATATTCTTCCAGGGAGTTTGCCAGTCATGACTCACCTTCTTCCTTCTGCCCCTCCTGCCTTCTTCCCTCTTTCTTCCTCTTTTCCTGCCTTCTTCTTCAGCCCGTAATATTTTAACAGGCCATCTAAATGAAAGAGACTTGTGCTGGAGGTGAGGTTACAGCCCAAGGTGGTTGTCAGAATCAAGCCAAGGCCTGGGTGCAAGCAGAGAAACCCTGGAAGGAGGTCAGGGACAGATGGGGACCACGGGACAGCACCGTGAGGAAGGAGGAAAGGATGGGCGAGTGGCTCATGCTGGAGGGGGGCCATGATCCCAACTGTGTTCACACACAGAACCCAGGCGGCCCCCAGCACCCGAGGGCCTTCATTTCTGCTCTGTTCCCTAAAAGGAAGGGGTATTTCACATCCTTTCCTTCACCCTGGTTGTCTAGACTCCAGGACGGTCATGAGTCCATAGGAACCAGTAGGAAGCTGATCAGGAGCTAAAAGAGAGAGATGCACATTCCAAGCTGAATGGGCATCACAGAGACCCTGTTCTTGAGGCTCAGACCTTATGGGTAGTTTCTCTGCATTCCAGAATTATGTCTGTTTTATCTTCTCCATCTACCTGGCTTTGGGACACTGGGAAAACTCACTTGCAATTTTCCTGAATGGGCTTCACAATGCAGACTCTTGCCATCTCCCCCTTCCCTGAGGACCAACATCTGTCCTTATCACCCAGTCGGTTCTACTTCTCAGTACCGATTCCCCACCCAGATCGCAAACCTATCCTGGTTCCTTCAGTACTGACTTATTCCTTCTGTCTCCAACATGCTACCTCCAATTTTTACTGACTCTCTATTGGGAGAAGGTGAGAAGTTTTGAACTGGATACATGATTGAAGTTTTAAATAAGACTCAGTTAAACTTTACATGTCTGAAGATGTCCAGAAAGCAATAGAATTGGCCTGGTATAGTGATAGTCATCGTGGAAAGGAGAAGTTTGAGCAAGCCCCAGGAATTGGTGGTGGATAGGGAAGCCTGAGCTACTGAACTGATTGATAGTCATTGTAGAAAGCAATGATTATTATGCACAAAAATAATGGTTATAGAAGAGAATAAAGCCATTCTCTTTTTGTAATTTCTTGCAGTTCAGAATATCTCATAAATGGGTCTGGGTTGGGTCTCTGTCCTCCTACTTGTTCATATTGGTCACTGGCTTGATTATAAATAAGACCCATTTGAAATCATAAAAACTTGCTGTATCCGTCAGCAAATTCCAAGGTGTCTACTTAGTACCATGCAATGAGCAAGGACCAAGGACTTCCCTGGTGGTCTAGTGGCTAAGACTCCTCGCTCCAAATGAAGGGGGCCCGGATTCAATTCCTCGTTAGGGAAATAGATCCTGGATGCCACAACTAAGAGCTGGCATCGGTCAAATAAATACATTTGTTGTTGTTATTCAGTCGCTCAGTTGTGTCTGACTCTTTGTGACCCTATGGACTGCAGCACACCAGGCTTCCCTGTCCTTCGCTATCTCCCAGAGTTTGCTCAAACTCATGTCCTTTGAGTCGATGAGGCCATCCAACTGCCTCATTCTCTGTCGCTCCCTTCTCCTCCTTCTCTCAATCTTTCCCAGCATCAGGGTCTTTTCCAATGAGTCAGCCACATCAGGTGGCCAAAGTATTGGAGCTTCAGCTTCAGCATCAGTCCTTTTAATGAATATTCAGGGTTGATTTCCTTTAGGATTGACTGGCTTGATCTCCTTGCAGTCCAAGGGACTCTCGAGAGTCTTCTCTAGCACCACAGTTTGAAAGTACTGATTCTTCAGTGCTCACCCTTCTTTATGGTCCAACTCTGACATCCGTACATGACTACTGGAAAAACCATAACTTTGACTAGATGGACATTTGTCAGCTAAGGGATGTCTCTTCCTTTTAGTATGCTAAATAAATAAATATTTTTTAAAATTATGTTTTTGAAAAAAGAAGGTGGAGAGGACCTGGGTTAGTTAGCTGATACCCAACTCCTGGACTTTTATCAACTGCATAGAAAGGAGAAGACACATGTGAGAGATGGCCCAGTGGCTAAGGAGGGAGAGGCTATCCTGAGCATCGGGGAGCCCACATGTGCCCCGCCGATGCTGTTTACTTAAGTGCGCTCTCATCACTGACTCACTTTAGCTGCCTTCTCATTGCCCCTTAGGAAGGCAATTGACCGACGCCTCCATGTGGCCCACATCTGGGCTAGCAGGAACGATGCCTCTTCGTGTCTGTGGAGTTGCTCAGCCCAGCTCTGTGGCTCAGTGTGGATGCCGTGCTCTATGACAGCCTGGGACACACATAAGAAGCCCCCAAGTAGACAGTGTTGATGGAGCAGCTGTGAGTGGCCCCAGGGCTGGTGTTGGGAGGGCGCTGAGTAGAATCAGCTAACCTCCGAGTTGGAATGGTGTTGGGCATCATCTCCATTGGCCTTCTCCATCCGCTCCTGCTTCAACACTGCACTTATGGCAAACGTGTTCACCCACCATCCCCTCTGTGTCCCTTTACACTTTTGTTCATACCTGGAATGCCTTCCTTTCCTTTCATCCATGCCCTCACCTCATCTCCTGTGAAACATCCTTGGAAACCTCAGTGTTTAGTAACTTAGCACTTACTACAGCCTCTGTGAAGGTGGGGATCAATTATCCATCACCCTTCAGCCATATCCACCTTGTCGTCTTGGACTCTCACATAAATCTCTTGACGATTACTTTATGGATGTGTAGTTTCTTCCTGAACTTTGTCCTCCAAGAAACCTAGCATTTACTGCAATTTCTCTCTTTTCCTGCCCTTCATGGGGCCACGTTCAGTTGTTTCAAAATATATGAATTCATCCATTTCTTTCTGTCTCCACTGTAATCCAAGCCACTAAAATCTCATTTAGAGCCCAGTCTCCCTGCTGATCTGCCTGCCTTTACCATCTGGTCTCCTCCAGCAGCCCGAGGGCAATCTCTTTAATACACAAAGCAGAGCAGATTGATTAGAGGTCGCCTTTGTCTCCAGCTTCACCTCATTTCCTCTTCTCTTGCCCATGATGCTCTGTGTGTGTGTGTGCTCACGCGTGCATGCATGCGTGCGCACTCACGCCCAGGCAGTCAGTTGTGTCTGACTCTTTGCAACCCCCACAGATAGTGTAGCCCACCATGTTCCTCTGTCCATGGTATATTCCAAGCAAGAATACTGGGGTGGGTAGCCATTGCCTTCTCCAGGGGATCTTCCCTACCCAGGGATCAAACCTGTATCTCTTGCGTCTCCCGCATTGCAAAGAGATTCTTTGTTGCCGGGCCAGGTGGCTATACCAGTCTTGTTTAGATCCTCAAACAGGCCAGCTTTTTCTGCCCTCTGAGCTCCTGTATATATAGTCCCTCTACCTGGAACAGTCTCCCCCAACCTTCCCCCCGCCTTCCCTGTCTTCCACGTGGCAGGTCTCCAAACCTTCCCTGTTGGCTTTATCTAAAGCAGCCTTCCACTCTCACCCTACCTTAGTATTTTTCCTTAGCCCTCTGTGTTTTGTTATCACTTACCAGAATTTCCCATTATTGATTATTTTCTTTGTATATGTATCTACTTGGAGAGTATGCCCCATGTCTTTCTTACTAGTCAAGCTCCAGGAGGACAGAATGCTGTCAGCTCTGCTTACCATTGTGTCCTTGGCACCTAGCACAACTCCTAAGTAGAGCAGGTACTCAACAAACATTTTCTAAGTGAGCAAAGGAGCTGGATAATCATGTCCTGAAGGTCAGAAATTGTGTCCAAAGCTTTCTTGATCCCATCACCTGCCCAGCACACTGGAAGTATTCTGCAGATGCTGCTTTGTTGGATTTATAGTAAAATAATTAAATGAAGCAACGTGAATTTTTGTTTTTGTGAATATCCCCTGATTGCCTCCTTCCTCTAAAGATTAAGTGATTTTACCTCAAAAGCTCTGTGTTCCGAATGCCTCTAAACTGTCATGTCAAGGGATCCACTTCATTTTCTTATTTTCTTTCTACCTTTTGATATCATGTCCAAGCATTGCTGAGAGAGATCCCTCCTGTTCATGGTCTCTCTCTATAGAGAAGTTTCATTAAATATTCTGGAAGGAATATTCATTGAATATTCCTGGAAGGGAAGATTGAATCTTCAGAGAAACGGACCTGCCAGTTATTTTCTAGGGCAGGTATAAAAGGACAAAGAAAGAATTAAAGAACATAACTGCTGAAAAAGACTCATCGTTTGACCGAGAAAGGAACTGGGGGTCAGGATGGATGTGGCCTGAGACTGTAGTCAAAGGTGTCTGTTCTGATCCTCTGCCTAAAGTTAGTTTCCCCGTCCATTCACCAGGAGCAGGAAGCCGACCCTCAGCCGATGGCCATGAGCTTGCATTTTTGTGCTTTGCTTTTGTTCAAGTTCAGTTTTGCATCCTTTGGTCTTTTTTTTTGTTTGTTTTTTCTAGTTCTCTACTCATCTGCTCAACTTTCCAAAGACGGGCATCTCCGGCTTTCATTATCGGTATTCCCTCTAGGTAGATGACATGCCCACACTTGTTCACTCTCTCGCCCCAAGGAATGCTGAAAAGCCCCTCTGTAAGACAGCTTGCCAGGGCTGGGAACCTGCCTCCCCAGGGGTGATCGTTGTTAACCTGTTTCCTCTCAGCTCCACACCTTCCCCTTGAAACTCTCTTCTGTGACGTGTGGACTAGGACCTTGCAAGCTACTCTTGGGCTCCACTGCTGGGTGCCTGCTAGGTGCGGCCATCCCCTGGAGAAGGGATTGGCTACCTACTCTTGATTCTTGCCTGGAGAGTTCCATAGACAGAGGAGCCTGGTGGGCTACAGTCCACGGGGTCGCAGAGAGTCGGACATGACTCAGCGACTGATGAGGAGCTCAGGAGGAAGCATGAGAGGCTGCAGGAGGAAGGAGGGATCAGCCCCTTCGCATTTGTGATCGCTTTGCTTTCTTTCTCCCTATTTTTGGGAGGGTTAACCTTGGAGTCGGAGAAGGCAATGGCACCCCACTCCAGTACCCTTGCCTGGGAAACCCCGTGGACAGAGGAGCCTGGTGGGCTGCAGTCCATGGGGTCGCTAAGAGTCGGACTGAGCAACTTCACTTTCACTTTTCACTTTCATGCATTAGAGAAGGAAATGGCAACCCACTCCAGTGTTCTTGCCTGGGGAATCCCAGGGATGCGGGAGCCTGGTGGGCTGCCGTCTAAGGGGTCGCACAGAGTCGGACACGACTGAAGTGACTTAGCGGCAGCAGCAGCCTTGGAGTGCTTCTTCACCTGGTGGCAGCTGAATCTAGTCTGCAGTTTTCCCAGCTCTCACGGAACTAGCTTCATCACTCCTGTATCTCCACCCCACCAAGGTATCAGCACAGGCTGAGTAGCATCTTTCCTCAGGGGTCTGAGACTTACCTCTGTGGTGCCCCTCCCCGAAGCTTCTAAGTGTGAATAATTCCAACCTCTTCCTAGCGTTCCCAGCCTGAGGTGGTGGCAGTATTTATTTATGTGCATTGCCGTATATGTGATATTCTCCTTGCCATTTTGGACTCCAGTGTCCTTGCCTGGAGAATCCCATGGACAGGGGAGCCTGGCAGGTTGCAGTCCATAGGGTTGCATGGAGTCAGTCCCATCTGAAACAACTAAGCATCCATGTTCAATTCTTTTTGTTCAAGTGACTGGAGTGGCTCTCTCTTCTGACCAGACCTTGACTGATGTACCAACAGATCCCACTTGGGCAGCCGGACCTGAGATGAGGTTGCAGGTGTTTATTTATTCTATGTGTACCTTGGAGGGTGGGATGAATGTGACAATAAACTTATGTACCTGACCTGGAAGTGGACTCAAAAGACTTCTGTGTCATTCACAGTATCAACTTTAAAAACGCATCACGTCAGAGTTGCAAGTTAAGTTTTATTTGGGGGAAAAATGAGGACTGCAGCCTGGGAGACACCACCTCAGATAGCTCCGATAAACTGCTCTGGAGAGGCAGGGGGGAGGGTCAGTATATATGTGATCTTGGTGAAGAGGGAGTAGACACAATCAAGTGCATAATTTTGCAGAAGGCTTCTGCTAGTCATAAGGAGCAGACATCACCATGAAGGAATGTAGTATTTTTCTAGATATGAGGATATGCAAGAATTGGGCTCATAAAATCAGCTCCTGAAAATATCTAATTATCTGAGGACCTGCCCTGCCAAGTTTTCCCCTGAGCACAGAGCACTTCCTTCCTGCTCTTCACCCTGAACTCCCTTCAGGGGTATTGAAGGTCAGCAGGTGCAGCAGCACATGATTTAACCCTTGTAGAGGTGGACAGCAAATGCCCCTGGCAGGTGCCAATTTGTAGTTGATACCAGCAAGTTCTCATCTTGCAAACAGCTCTTCAGGGCCGAGGTTAAGCTGAGTGGTACTTGGCCCCATCATGGGACAGTGAAACCACTAAGAGAGAAACATCATCTCACTGAGAGTCAGCAGTTTTCTCTACATTGAAGGCATGAACAATGCTCAGTATATCTGTCTATCTGTCTATAATTTATCTACCTACCTAACTGCCTATCTATTTATCTGTGCTTCCCAGGTGCCTCAGTGGTAGAGAATCTGCCTGCCAATGCAGGATCAATCCGTGGGTCAGTAAGATCCCCTGCAGAAGGAAATGGCAACCTACTCCAGTATTCTTGCCTAGAAAAATCCCACGGACAGAGGAGTCTGGTGGGCTACAATCCATGGGATCAAGAAAGAGTTGGACATGACTAGTGACTAAACAACTATCTATCATCGATCTATCCATCCATCTTATTTATCATCTACCTACTTATCTACCTATTCACCCATGCTCTCTATATCCTTATGTTCCCGCTTCTCTAACCTAACATTTGTTTTAAATGAAACATTAAGCATAAACAAAGCCTAGGAAGCACTTAGCTAGCATGATATACACTAATTCTCTGCCTTTTCCAGGAAGGGTTTCTAATACGTTTCTGCTGCTGCTGGTAAGTCACTTCAGTCTTGTCTGACTCTGTGCGACTCCATAGACTGCAGCCCACCAGGCTCCCCTGTCCCTGGGATTCTCCAGGCAAGAACACTGGAGTGGGTTGCCATTTTCTTCTCCAATGCATGAAAGTGAAAAGTGAAAGGGAAGTCGCTCAGTCGTGTCCGACGCTTAGTGACCCCATGGACTGCAGCCCACCAGGCTCCTCTGTCCATGGGATTTTCCAGGCAAGAGTGCTGGAGTGGGGTGCCATTCAGTTCAGTACAATTCAGTTGCTCAGTCGTGTCCGACTCTTTGCGACCCCATGAATCACAGCACGCCAGGCCTCCCTGTCCATCTTAGTACTCATCAAATGCATTGCTTTAGGTCGACAGTTGTTTAGAGGTTAAAATGTCATAATAAAGCATTCCTATGGGTAGGAAAGCCTGCCTCCGTATTTCTTTGAGAATATTCAATCAGAATTAATATAAGGAAGGAAAACTCCATGACAGCCGTGGAGTCGAGGACCGTGGCATACGGGGCATTTGAGAGTGGCCCGCTCAGCTCTGTGGGGACTAGACGATGAGTGGGAACCCCTATAATGGCTGATGCTTGGAGTATGTCCTAGAAAGCAGCTTCAAGCAAGATGGGGAGAAGGGACATCACAGTGGGAAACGGTCCCTCTCATTTAAGAGCAGTTAGTGAAGCGACTTAGCAGCAGCAGCAGCAGTTACCACACAGCATTGAGTAGAGATCCCTGTGCTATACAACAAGTTCTCGCTAGTTATCTATTTTATATGCAGTATCAACAGTGTATGTACGTCCAAAAAAAGGGGGTATATGTATATGCATAGCTGATTCACTTGGCTGTATGGTAGGAATGATCACAACATTGTAAGCGAACATAATCCAGTAAAAATTAATTTAAAAAATTGAAGCAATATACAACCACTGCAGCAATTAAAGGTGTTTAAGGTTAAAAAAAGCAGTTAGTAAACCGTGTTTGTGTGCCAGCTCAGAGGCGTATTTGACCATATGGTTCACAAAGGAAGTTCCAGACTCCTAATTTATCCCCCTTCCCGCGTTCCCCTTTGGTAATCATGCTAGTCTACGCCCACAGGAGACTTCCTGGAATCAGAGATGCTCATTCTCCAGGGCACACGTCTGCAGCTGATTTCCACATGGGTAGCCCTGGACCTCCAGAGAGATACATTTTCTGTGTCTATGAGCATATTTCCGGTTTGCAAATGAGTTCATCTGTGCCCTATTTTAGAGTCCATAGGTAAGTGATACCATATGGTGCTTATCTTTCTCTTTCTGACTTACTTCGTGTGCGCATCTCTAGGTCCACCCGTGTTGCAGCAAATGGCACTATTTCGTTCCTTTTCATGGTTGAGCAGTATTCCACTGTACATACATGCCTCATCTTCTTTATCCATCTGCCCGTGCATGGACATCTAGGCTGCCTCCATGTCTCGGCTGTTTAAATAGTGCTTCAGTGAACACTGGGGTGCCTATGTCTTTTCAAATTAGAGTTTTCATCTTTCCAGATATATGCTCAGGGGTGGGGTTGTAGGATCGTGTATAGTAACTCTCTTTTTACTTTTTGAAGTAACCTTCGCACTGCTCTCCATGGCGGCTGCACCAGTTTACATTCCCGCCAGCGATGTAGGAGGTAGAACCTCTTTCTACATGGTGGTGGGCGGAGCAGCCCTGCTTGTAATCCAGCTGCCCCACCTCCACAGCCTTCTGGGATAGGAACTGTCAACATCGCCACTTTACGTTAGCAAAGTAAGACCAAGTGGCAGTCGTGGGACTGGATCTGGCTCCCAGGAGCAAAGCCCTCCCTTTGTTTTAAAGAAAATTATGTCTATTTATTTATTTGCTTTTGGCTGCGCTGGGTCTTTGCCGCTGTGTTGGCTTTTCTCTGGTTGTGGAGAGCAGGGGACACTCTCTAGGGCTTCTCCCTGCGGTGGCTTCTCCTGCGGCAGAGCACAGGCTTTGGGGCGTGGGCTTCAGCAGTTGCGGCGCCGAGGCTCCAGAGCACAGGCTCTGTAGTTGCGGCACAGGAACTTAGTTGTTCCAAGGCACGTGCGATCTTCCTGGAGCAGGGATTGAACCCGTGTCTCCTGCATTGGCAGGGGGATTCTCTACCGCAGAGCCACCAGAGAAACCCCCGAGCCCTCCCTTTCGCTAGCGGCTGTGCTGTCCCTCCGGTTGGCTCACCGGTCATGGAAGGCGTCCACCAGGTGGGTGGTCTGGGACTAGGCCCTGCGTCACACGAAACACGCGGACAGGTATTAAGCACAGGGCCGCTCCACTTCCTGCTAGAGGTGTTCACAGGTGGGCACACGGGGGACCTATTTCAGCCGGCAATGAATTCCAATTTGTCATTAACCAAAACAGTTCAAAAAACATTTGGCAAAAGACTGCGGGCTCCGGCACTATTTATGAGAACGGTTTAATGGGAGATCGTGCAGCTGCAGCAGATGGATGTCGACGGGGCCTCTCCTGAGCGTTCCACTCTGTTTTCTTTTGTCTTTGAATAAATTCAGAGGGTGCCACGTGCGAGCCTGGATGGATGGTTTTGAACTACAGCTAATTAAAAGCAGGCACCTCCCTGAGGGTTAGCTGTGAAGAAGTAAAATCACAGGGTACATTCCTCACTGATTTGGGCTATTCCCTTCTGGAACAAAAGGGCTTTTGGCCAGGGTGCTATTGCAGCTGGTGAGCCCTTGGTGCACCGTGATGGAAAGTCCACGATGGAAAGTCCACAATGTAAATGAGATGCACAGTATCTTGTCCCTCCATCCCCATGTGGCTCTGCCAAAGAACCCTGCTTCACTCAGCCATGCAGGTCAAGGGTTGAGGCGGCTCCTCTCATGGCCATGACCCTTCACATCCTCGGAGAAATGTTGGTCCACGCCCACAGGAGACTTCCTGGAATCAGAGATGCTCATTCTCCAGGGCACACATCTGCAGCTGATTTCCACATGGGCAGCCCTGGACCTCCAGAGAGATACAGCCTTTAGGACCTAAGAAAGACCACTGGAAACTGGGATGTCTCAGAGAAATGCATCTTTTTCTCTGGTGGATGAAGCCAGCCTGCTCCTCAACCACCTTACTTTTGCATATGAAAGGCCTGGTAATTACTACTTTCATCCTTAAAGCGTGCAAGTGACATGCAAAATTAGCACTTGAGAGAATCCACTTTTAGACCTTGTTGTAAAGCAAAACTTATTATTTGAAGATAAATCAATTTCTGTTGCCTGTATTTGCAGTTTTCCCCAGATGGCTAATTACCAAAGATAAATGTGTATAAACACAAGGCTTATCCCTCTCCATCCATCTTCCCTGCCTGCCTGTTTATCCAGAGGTTAATAATCACAATCCTGTAGTGAATTGCCATAGTAATGGCTTTGATGGGCCCGACAAGTTTACGACCTTTTATTTCAAACAGAAGGACATGCGTTTCAAGAAAGGAAGGTCATTTTGGAGATGAATGTGCAGATAACTAGCCTCTCTGAAACTGAGCCAAAAGAAAAAGAAAATAGAAAACAAAGTATAAAGAGGTGTGGGGGGGAACCCACATACAACTGCACAAAACAAACAGCATAAATGTCACGGAAATCAGTTTACAGCAAAATTAAATAAGGTTCCTGCAAGCATTAATTTTCATATTTTCTGTTTATGCACAGTTAGAATTATTCCTAGGCTTTGATTTATGAGAAAGTAAGACTGGTCACGATCAGTCAAACCCTCAGCAAATCTAGTTAAGGGCTGGAACTTCCATTCAGGTAGGACCAACTACCTCTCTGGTCAGAAGGGCAGGGCGACAGTGATTTGTCTCTATGGAGTGGCTTAGGTTGAGGGTCAGATTGTATTCTAGCCTGCCCCCCCGTCTGTCTGTCTTTCTCTTCCTTCCTTCCTTATTTCTTCTCCCCCTTCCTTCCTTCCTTCTTTCCTTCTTCCATCCCTCTCTATCATAATACACACTCATTATATCTGGACTGCAGGGAGATCAAACCAGTCAGTCTTAAAGGAAATCAACCCTGAATATTCATTGGAGGGACTGATGCTGAAGCTGAAGCTCCAATACTTTGGCCACTTGATGCGAAAGAGCCGACTCATTGGAAAAGACCCTGGTAGTGGGAAAGATTGAAGGCAAAAGGGGGCAGCAGAGAATGAGATGGTTGGATGGCATCACTGACTCAATGGACCTGAGCTGGAGCAAGCTCCAGAAGATAGTGAAAGACAGGGGAGTCTGGCGGGCTGCGGGCCATGGGGTTGCAGAGTTGGAGACCACTTAACTAACTGAGCAACACAGAACAGTGAACCAACACAGAGGAATAAAATCTGCCCCTCCCCCATCTCCCAGTTTTTGGAAAAGATTCATGCTAAGAGTTGACTAAAAAAAAATACAGCTCTGATATGTGCCATTTACAAATGTTAACTCATTTTCCCTCATAAAACTATGGAGTTACTATAACTATTCCTACTTTATAGGTGAGAAAACGGGAACCCAGAGAGAAAAATAACACACCAAGCACCATAACGGCAGTCCGTCAGGTTGTCATAACAAAATACCGTAGGCTGGTTGCTTTATAAACAACAGCAATGTAAAAAGAAATTATTTATTTTATTTATTTATTTTTGGATGTACTGGGTCTTTTTTTTTAAATTTATTTTCTTAATTTAAATTTATTTTAATTGAAGGCTAATTATTTTACAATACTGTATTGGTTTTGCCATACACCAACATGAATCTGCCACGGGTGTACACGTGTTCTCCATCCTGGACCCCCCTCCCACCTCCCTCCCCATACCATCCCTCTGGGTCATCCCAGTGCACCAGCCCCGAGCATCCTGTATCCTGCATCAAACCTGGACTGGTGATTCGTTTCTTATATGATATTATACGTGTTTCAATGCCATTCTCCCAAATCATCCCACCCTCTCCCTCTCCCAGAGTCCTGTGCTGGGTCTTTACTGCTGTGCGNAGTGGGGTGCCATTCAGTTCAGTACAATTCAGTTGCTCAGTCGTGTCCGACTCTTTGCGACCCCATGAATCACAGCACGCCAGGCCTCCCTGTCCATCTTAGTACTCATCAAATGCATTGCTTTAGGTCGACAGTTGTTTAGAGGTTAAAATGTCATAATAAAGCATTCCTATGGGTAGGAAAGCCTGCCTCCGTATTTCTTTGAGAATATTCAATCAGAATTAATATAAGGAAGGAAAACTCCATGACAGCCGTGGAGTCGAGGACCGTGGCATACGGGGCATTTGAGAGTGGCCCGCTCAGCTCTGTGGGGACTAGACGATGAGTGGGAACCCCTATAATGGCTGATGCTTGGAGTATGTCCTAGAAAGCAGCTTCAAGCAAGATGGGGAGAAGGGACATCACAGTGGGAAACGGTCCCTCTCATTTAAGAGCAGTTAGTGAAGCGACTTAGCAGCAGCAGCAGCAGTTACCACACAGCATTGAGTAGAGATCCCTGTGCTATACAACAAGTTCTCGCTAGTTATCTATTTTATATGCAGTATCAACAGTGTATGTACGTCCAAAAAAAGGGGGTATATGTATATGCATAGCTGATTCACTTGGCTGTATGGTAGGAATGATCACAACATTGTAAGCGAACATAATCCAGTAAAAATTAATTTAAAAAATTGAAGCAATATACAACCACTGCAGCAATTAAAGGTGTTTAAGGTTAAAAAAAGCAGTTAGTAAACCGTGTTTGTGTGCCAGCTCAGAGGCGTATTTGACCATATGGTTCACAAAGGAAGTTCCAGACTCCTAATTTATCCCCCTTCCCGCGTTCCCCTTTGGTAATCATGCTAGTCTACGCCCACAGGAGACTTCCTGGAATCAGAGATGCTCATTCTCCAGGGCACACGTCTGCAGCTGATTTCCACATGGGTAGCCCTGGACCTCCAGAGAGATACATTTTCTGTGTCTATGAGCATATTTCCGGTTTGCAAATGAGTTCATCTGTGCCCTATTTTAGAGTCCATAGGTAAGTGATACCATATGGTGCTTATCTTTCTCTTTCTGACTTACTTCGTGTGCGCATCTCTAGGTCCACCCGTGTTGCAGCAAATGGCACTATTTCGTTCCTTTTCATGGTTGAGCAGTATTCCACTGTACATACATGCCTCATCTTCTTTATCCATCTGCCCGTGCATGGACATCTAGGCTGCCTCCATGTCTCGGCTGTTTAAATAGTGCTTCAGTGAACACTGGGGTGCCTATGTCTTTTCAAATTAGAGTTTTCATCTTTCCAGATATATGCTCAGGGGTGGGGTTGTAGGATCGTGTATAGTAACTCTCTTTTTACTTTTTGAAGTAACCTTCGCACTGCTCTCCATGGCGGCTGCACCAGTTTACATTCCCGCCAGCGATGTAGGAGGTAGAACCTCTTTCTACATGGTGGTGGGCGGAGCAGCCCTGCTTGTAATCCAGCTGCCCCACCTCCACAGCCTTCTGGGATAGGAACTGTCAACATCGCCACTTTACGTTAGCAAAGTAAGACCAAGTGGCAGTCGTGGGACTGGATCTGGCTCCCAGGAGCAAAGCCCTCCCTTTGTTTTAAAGAAAATTATGTCTATTTATTTATTTGCTTTTGGCTGCGCTGGGTCTTTGCCGCTGTGTTGGCTTTTCTCTGGTTGTGGAGAGCAGGGGACACTCTCTAGGGCTTCTCCCTGCGGTGGCTTCTCCTGCGGCAGAGCACAGGCTTTGGGGCGTGGGCTTCAGCAGTTGCGGCGCCGAGGCTCCAGAGCACAGGCTCTGTAGTTGCGGCACAGGAACTTAGTTGTTCCAAGGCACGTGCGATCTTCCTGGAGCAGGGATTGAACCCGTGTCTCCTGCATTGGCAGGGGGATTCTCTACCGCAGAGCCACCAGAGAAACCCCCGAGCCCTCCCTTTCGCTAGCGGCTGTGCTGTCCCTCCGGTTGGCTCACCGGTCATGGAAGGCGTCCACCAGGTGGGTGGTCTGGGACTAGGCCCTGCGTCACACGAAACACGCGGACAGGTATTAAGCACAGGGCCGCTCCACTTCCTGCTAGAGGTGTTCACAGGTGGGCACACGGGGGACCTATTTCAGCCGGCAATGAATTCCAATTTGTCATTAACCAAAACAGTTCAAAAAACATTTGGCAAAAGACTGCGGGCTCCGGCACTATTTATGAGAACGGTTTAATGGGAGATCGTGCAGCTGCAGCAGATGGATGTCGACGGGGCCTCTCCTGAGCGTTCCACTCTGTTTTCTTTTGTCTTTGAATAAATTCAGAGGGTGCCACGTGCGAGCCTGGATGGATGGTTTTGAACTACAGCTAATTAAAAGCAGGCACCTCCCTGAGGGTTAGCTGTGAAGAAGTAAAATCACAGGGTACATTCCTCACTGATTTGGGCTATTCCCTTCTGGAACAAAAGGGCTTTTGGCCAGGGTGCTATTGCAGCTGGTGAGCCCTTGGTGCACCGTGATGGAAAGTCCACGATGGAAAGTCCACAATGTAAATGAGATGCACAGTATCTTGTCCCTCCATCCCCATGTGGCTCTGCCAAAGAACCCTGCTTCACTCAGCCATGCAGGTCAAGGGTTGAGGCGGCTCCTCTCATGGCCATGACCCTTCACATCCTCGGAGAAATGTTGGTCCACGCCCACAGGAGACTTCCTGGAATCAGAGATGCTCATTCTCCAGGGCACACATCTGCAGCTGATTTCCACATGGGCAGCCCTGGACCTCCAGAGAGATACAGCCTTTAGGACCTAAGAAAGACCACTGGAAACTGGGATGTCTCAGAGAAATGCATCTTTTTCTCTGGTGGATGAAGCCAGCCTGCTCCTCAACCACCTTACTTTTGCATATGAAAGGCCTGGTAATTACTACTTTCATCCTTAAAGCGTGCAAGTGACATGCAAAATTAGCACTTGAGAGAATCCACTTTTAGACCTTGTTGTAAAGCAAAACTTATTATTTGAAGATAAATCAATTTCTGTTGCCTGTATTTGCAGTTTTCCCCAGATGGCTAATTACCAAAGATAAATGTGTATAAACACAAGGCTTATCCCTCTCCATCCATCTTCCCTGCCTGCCTGTTTATCCAGAGGTTAATAATCACAATCCTGTAGTGAATTGCCATAGTAATGGCTTTGATGGGCCCGACAAGTTTACGACCTTTTATTTCAAACAGAAGGACATGCGTTTCAAGAAAGGAAGGTCATTTTGGAGATGAATGTGCAGATAACTAGCCTCTCTGAAACTGAGCCAAAAGAAAAAGAAAATAGAAAACAAAGTATAAAGAGGTGTGGGGGGGAACCCACATACAACTGCACAAAACAAACAGCATAAATGTCACGGAAATCAGTTTACAGCAAAATTAAATAAGGTTCCTGCAAGCATTAATTTTCATATTTTCTGTTTATGCACAGTTAGAATTATTCCTAGGCTTTGATTTATGAGAAAGTAAGACTGGTCACGATCAGTCAAACCCTCAGCAAATCTAGTTAAGGGCTGGAACTTCCATTCAGGTAGGACCAACTACCTCTCTGGTCAGAAGGGCAGGGCGACAGTGATTTGTCTCTATGGAGTGGCTTAGGTTGAGGGTCAGATTGTATTCTAGCCTGCCCCCCCGTCTGTCTGTCTTTCTCTTCCTTCCTTCCTTATTTCTTCTCCCCCTTCCTTCCTTCCTTCTTTCCTTCTTCCATCCCTCTCTATCATAATACACACTCATTATATCTGGACTGCAGGGAGATCAAACCAGTCAGTCTTAAAGGAAATCAACCCTGAATATTCATTGGAGGGACTGATGCTGAAGCTGAAGCTCCAATACTTTGGCCACTTGATGCGAAAGAGCCGACTCATTGGAAAAGACCCTGGTAGTGGGAAAGATTGAAGGCAAAAGGGGGCAGCAGAGAATGAGATGGTTGGATGGCATCACTGACTCAATGGACCTGAGCTGGAGCAAGCTCCAGAAGATAGTGAAAGACAGGGGAGTCTGGCGGGCTGCGGGCCATGGGGTTGCAGAGTTGGAGACCACTTAACTAACTGAGCAACACAGAACAGTGAACCAACACAGAGGAATAAAATCTGCCCCTCCCCCATCTCCCAGTTTTTGGAAAAGATTCATGCTAAGAGTTGACTAAAAAAAAATACAGCTCTGATATGTGCCATTTACAAATGTTAACTCATTTTCCCTCATAAAACTATGGAGTTACTATAACTATTCCTACTTTATAGGTGAGAAAACGGGAACCCAGAGAGAAAAATAACACACCAAGCACCATAACGGCAGTCCGTCAGGTTGTCATAACAAAATACCGTAGGCTGGTTGCTTTATAAACAACAGCAATGTAAAAAGAAATTATTTATTTTATTTATTTATTTTTGGATGTACTGGGTCTTTTTTTTTAAATTTATTTTCTTAATTTAAATTTATTTTAATTGAAGGCTAATTATTTTACAATACTGTATTGGTTTTGCCATACACCAACATGAATCTGCCACGGGTGTACACGTGTTCTCCATCCTGGACCCCCCTCCCACCTCCCTCCCCATACCATCCCTCTGGGTCATCCCAGTGCACCAGCCCCGAGCATCCTGTATCCTGCATCAAACCTGGACTGGTGATTCGTTTCTTATATGATATTATACGTGTTTCAATGCCATTCTCCCAAATCATCCCACCCTCTCCCTCTCCCAGAGTCCTGTGCTGGGTCTTTACTGCTGTGCGAAGCCTCCTCTAGTTGCAGCAAGCGGGGGCTATTCTCGAGCTGTGGTGCTCGGGCTTCTCTTCGGTGCAGTACCTTCTCTTGTTGCAGAGCAGGGGCTCCGGGTGTGCTCCAGCTTCAGCAGTTGCAGTCTGCAGGGTATAGAGGGCAGGCTCAGTAGCTGTGGCTCAGGGGCTTCGCTGTTCCTCGGCATATGGGGGAATCTTCTCAGATCAGGGACCTAGCCCGTGTCCCCTGCATCGGCAGGGAGTCTTATCTGTTCTACCATCCGTTTTACCATCAGTAAACAATAGAAATTTGATTTGTGTCATTCTGGAGGCTAGAAGTCCAGGATCAAGATGCTGGCGGATTTGGTGACTGGTGAGGACCCACTTTCTGCCTCCCAGACGGCAGTCTTCTCATCAGCAGAAGAGTCAGGGAGCTCTCTGGGGTCTCTTCCATGAGGGGAGTGAACCCAGTTATGAGCGGTCAGCGCTCACGACCTAATCACCTCCCAAAGGTCACACCTCCTTCACATTGTGAGTTCGGGTTTCGACATACGAGTTTTGTGGGGGACATAACATTCAAACCACAGCAGGGAGGAAATCAGATGCCCGTTTTCCCCCGCTTAAAGAGAAGGTCATCTGGAGATGGTCTCAATTTCCAGGAAATTTGCTTGTTTATTTGGTTTTGCATTTTTCAGCACCTGATAATTAGGGCCTAGGGGTTAATAAAAAAAACCTCTTTCCCTATTTGATAAAGATTTGTGTAACTTACTGCTGGAGGAGGCAATGGCGACCCACTTCAGTATTCTTGCCTGGAGAATCCCAGCGACAGAGGAGCCTAGTGGGCTGCCATCTATGGGGTCACACAGAGTCGGACACGACTGAAGCGACTTAGTAGTAGTAGTAACTTACTGCTCATTGTATGTGAACATCCATGAGGTCTTGAGTTGCAGCGTGTGGGATCTAGTGCCCTGACCAGGGATTGAGCCCAGGCCCCCTGCGTTGGAGCATGGAGTCTTAGCCACTGGACCACCAAGGAAGTCCCCAGGACACAAATAGCCTTAAGGTGGCACAGTTGTTCAGAGCTTAGCATGTAAGATACCGAAGTCATCTGGAAGGAGAACGCCGGGCGAGATCCTTGGAGAGAAACATTAAGGCATCACTGGCCCCTACCTTCCGGTTCCCTTGCTCATATCATTCTTTAGCATAGGGTAGGGCTTCTGTAACGACAGGGGTACAACACAGGGATAGGACATTTTTTCTACTTTTCTATTTTTTCAGTAGTATTGTTTTTTTATATGTTGGCCCAATTTATTTATTTACTTTTTGGCCGGGTGGCATGTGGATCTTTGTTCCCCAACAAGAGATGGAACCTGCACTTTCTGCACTGGAGGCTCAGAGTCCCAACCAGTGGACAGCCAGGAAAGTTCCCTCCAGTTCTCATTGTTACCATCACATCCCTTAGTGCCTAAAACAACACTTGTTGTGCTCATGAATCTACTACATATAGGGAGAAGGGAATGGCACCCCACTCCAGTACTCTTGCCTGGGAAATCCCATCGACGGAGGAGGGAGCCTGGTGGGCTACAGTCCATGGGATCGCTTAGGAGTCAGACACAACTGAGCGACTTCACTTTCCTATTTCACTTTCATGCATTTGGAGAAGGAAATGGCTACCCACTCCAGTGTTCTTGCCTGGAGAATCCCAGGGACAGCGGAGTCTGGTGGGCTTCCGTCTGTGGGGTCGCACAGAGTCGAACACGACTGACGCGATTTAGCAGCAGCAGCAGCTGCTACTACATATAAGGGCTTCCCTGGTAGCTCAGCTGGTAAAGAATCAGCCTGCAATGCTGGAGACCCTGGTTCAATTCCTGAGTTGGGAAGATCTGCTGGAGAAGGGATAGGCTACCCACTCCAGTATTCTGGCCTGGAGAATTTCGTGGACTGTATAGTCCATGGGGTCACAAAGAGTCGGACACAACTGAGCGACTTTCACTTTCACTACCACATATGCGAGGGCTTGGCAGGGACAGCTCATTTCTGCTCCACTTGGCATCTTCCTGGGAGGTTGGCATCAACTGAGAGGTTGAAGATTGGGAAGATTCCGCCCCCCCACCAAAAAAAGCTCTCTTACCCACTTGCTGATGGCTGTTGATGGTGTCAGCTGGGACCTTCCCTAGCTGTGGGCTGAACACCTATACCCAGCCTCCAGATAAAGGCGTCTGCAAAACATGGTGGCTTGATTTCAACAGTAAATGTCCCAAGAGAGAGTCAGCTGGAAACAGTATTGCTGTGGCTTTTTAAAAGAAATTTTTGGTTGCAGTGGGGCTTAGTTGCAGCATATGGGGTCTTAGTTTCAGCATTAGGGATCTAGCTCCTTGAGCAGGGATCAAACCCAGTATACAGTTCCCTGTATTGAGAGTGCTGAGTCTTAACCACTGGACCACCAGGGAAGTCCCAGTATTGGCTTTTTGAATCTAGCCTGGGTGGTCACGTGGTATCTGCTCTGCCGCAGTTGATGTGTTAGACACACACAGCCCGTGTTCAGGGAGAAGAAAGTCTGAGGCGTATCAAAGTCTTTGCAAATGTATTTTTAAAATCATCACAAGCTTTATCTGTAGAAGCTTGGTGAACACTTTTTTCTTCTGATCAGATTCAGGCCGAAGACAATGCACTGTCTGTTCCCTTGCTTCTATATAGCACCAGAGTAAAGGGAATGAGGCCTGAGACGGTGCCAGCTTGGCACCATCAATAGGTGACCCTGCAGTACTAGAAATGAAGTGGAAGTCTTAGCTGTTCAGTCGTGTCTGACGCTTTTCAACCTCATGGACTGTAGCCCGCTAGGCTCCTTTGTCCATGGGACTTCCCATTCAAGAGTACTGGAGGGGGTTGCCATCTCCTTCTCCAGGGGATCTTCCTGACCAGGGATCAAACCTGGGTCATCTGTATTGCAGGCAGATTTTTTTTACTGTCTGAGCCACCAGGGTGGCCCAAAGTACTATCAAGGCTCCAAATATTAAAGGGGAGCTTTGCTACCCATGGGCTTCCCAGGTGGCATAGTGGTAAAGTATCTGTCTGCCAATGCAGAAGACATGGGTTTGTTCCCTGGGCCCGGAAGATTCCCTGGAGTAGGAAATGGTAACCAGCTCCACTATTCTTGTCTGGAGAATCCCATGGACAGAGGAGTCTGGCGGGCTACAGTCCATAGGGTCACAAAGAGTCAGACACGATTGAGCACACCCTGGTACCTGTACAGTCACTCTGGGTGTTCCCTCTCTCCCAAGCACGGGTGCGGAGGGGAATTCAGCTCTTCCAGCCTGCCCTCCCAGCTGGCTCTGAGAACAAACCACAGCCTCTTCCTGATTGGGTGGTTTTGCAGCCAATCATTGTGAGACTCTGAGAAGGCATAGGTAACACAGGCGGGGAAGTCACAGGGATCTGGAATCTCAGAGCACCAGCTGGACTTGCTTCCCTCGCAGGTTGTGAAGAGCTACATCTGCTGGTGCTGCTCTGCCCCACTTTCCTCTGGATGGTTCTACTTCCAACCATATGTCAGCAAGGCTTGAAGTGGGCACTTTGATGCCTTTAGAAAATTTAGCTCAGATCTCCCCTGGGAAGGCAGACCTGTGCCCAACCCAGCAGTGAACCCCAGGGGCATTTCTGTCCCCTGCTAAAGTGCCATTCTCTGTCCCCTAACGTCTTCTCAGGGTCTAAGAGCTTCTGGTTAAGAAGCATCAACCCCTGGGATAGCACCCACCTTAGACCCTCAGCAGCTAAGGGAATTAGTTGTCAAGCAGCTGATGGTGAGGCCTGGGACCATAACCACAGTGGGTTTGTAGGGGGAACCAGCCCCCGAAAAGCACCTGGACGGAGCAGGCAGGGCAGCCAGGGCTCCCGCGACCTGTGGCTCAGGACCACCAGCCTTCTGAGGAGGTTCTCGTTGGTTTGTGGCATCAAAGATAGAGGCCGTGATTGGCTATGATGCCACAGTTCTCATCAGCGTGGGGTCCCAGGTATGGACATCCTGCCCTGTGGGTGGCCAAAGGCCCCGGTTCCTGAGCAGGCAGAGTGGCTCTGAGACCTTTGGTGGGATCTCAGGCTATTGTGGCCCCCAAATCCATGGCTGTCCCTTCTGGCCTTGGGACCAGCCACCCACAGTACCACAGAGCTGCAGTCTCCCCAACCCCATCAGACTGCTCCAGCCGCCCTGGCGAGAGTGAGCCTCACCCATCCCTTCTCGGAAACTAATCTTGGCTCTAATTTGTTTGCTTGGAACCCAAGCCACCACCTGGCTCCTTTCTCTCCATTCATTCCAGAGTTTTTAACCCTTTTATTCCCCCCAGCTGCTGCCGGGCATCTGATATCAAACCTTCAGTCCCAAGTCTTTACAACTTTCAGTATTGTCAATCTCTCTCTCTCTCTCTCTCTCTCTTTTTTTTTTTGGCTATGCCAAGTGGGATCTTAGTTCCCTGACCAGGGACTGAACCCACCCCTCCTGCAGTGGGAGCACAGAATCCTAACCACTGGTCTGCCAGGCAAGTCCCAGTATTGTCAGTGTCTTAAAACTCCTTTACCAGCCTCCACTCACTTGATCAGTGCCCCGTGGATACCTGTCTCAGCTGAGTGAAACCTGAATTCAGCTCTCTGCCCCGGTTTACTGTACAATGGGGGAAATGACAGTAGCTACTTGATGAAATCATATTTTGAACTAAAAATGACTTAATTCATGCAAAGTACCTAAAACAGTGTCTGACATACAGAATGGGCTTAATAAGTGTTAGATAATATTATGGCAATTTTTGATTATGTTGTTGGCTATCTCCAGATTCCAGCTTTACATCGCCAGCTCTCCATAGTCCAAGCCCATCATCCAGGTGAATTCCCTCTGTAGCTGCTCTCTTGAATTCCTCTCCTTCTCTGGGTGTGCATCTCTGGGTAGGTGCCTGCAGGTGTCAAAGATGTGTTGCCTCAAATTTCAACTGAATGGAAACCTAGCGTCCCCCATGCCACCACCTCCGGCTCCTCCCAGTCTCTAGGAGCTGGGGATGCTCCTGGAAGGGCAGCCCTGAGCTCATGTTAGGATGATGTACTACGTGAGATGGTGGAAGTGACATTGCTAATGAGGGAAATCAACTGCTTCACCCAGAGCCGGAATCTCAGGGAGGAAACGAGAGTGAAGCCCATGAATATACGGTCCTGACCAGAGCCCCCCCAGAGATCCGTCGTGGCCAGAAAATTGAGCTGTGATTATTACAGAGTCAGAATGATAGCTTCAGTCACGACGCTTCAGGAACTCCATAAAGAGCGACCCAAACAATTTTGACATTAAGTGTTTAGAGAGAGAAGGATGGTTTGTAAAGGAGGGTCTTGTTATTCCCTGAAAAGCTACTATGAAGATGTCAGGCGTATGGAAATAACAGATGGGAAAGGCGTGCTGAGGTCATTACTCTGATCTCTGAGTGCTGTTATTGACAAGCACAGCCCACATTGCTGGGCAAATAGATGCGCCTGGGAGGAGGAGGGAGGTACCTAAAGAAAGGAAAGCAGAAACCAGATATTTCAGAACATCAGGGGGTGGAGAGACGCTGCTTTAGGACTGTGGCGTGCTTCAAAGCAAAATAAAGGAAAAAAGAAAAGTTTGGGGGAGAATGTGAGCAAGGAAGAGCTCATCAAAAGTTAATCACCTGACTACTTTGTTTTCATCGATGGTAACGTAGTTCTTTTTAATTAATTTTTGTTTATTTGTTTATTTATTTTTGGCTGCACTAGATCTTTGTTGCTACGTGCCAGCTTTCTCTAGTTGCGGTGCGTGGACTTCTCATTGAGGTGGCTTCATTTGTTGCAGAGCATGGGCTCTGGGCATGTGGGCTTTAGTAGCTGGGATGCGCGGGCTTAGCTGCCCTACTACATTTGGAATCTTCCAGGACCAGGGATCAGACCTGTATCCCCTGCATTGGCAGATGGATTCTAAACCATGGAACCACCAGAGAAGTCCTAACATAGTAGTTCTTGGTGTTGGGGGGAACACTTTGAGAACTGTGGCCTTTCTTTCTTAAAAAAAAAAAAAAAAGCCTTTATTCATGCACCATTAATTTTTGGTAAACAGTATCAGAATTATCACTGGTCTTCCCAGTAGTGACTCAAGCAATAGTTTCTTCTTTAATGGAAAGAGATATGGAGATTACCAATATTTGGACCCTGGGCTTCTTTACCCAGCAGATTTCTAAGGATGTCATGGACATCCTTATGGTCTTGTGGACACGTCTCAGTCTCAGAGTCTGAGTCGAGTTTTTTTTTTTTTTTTTAATAAGATGTGCTGGTGGAGTTAGAGGCTTCCTTGAATCCTCTTGCTTGAGCACTTGACTCAAATAAGGCTAAATGTCCTCTTTAGTTCTTGCCCTAGCTTTATGGATCAATGGGGGTAATATTAGAGTTGGGGGAGGAGAATTTTTTCTTGGGATAAGACTGTCCCACAAATTGCATGATGTTTTATATCTTGGCCTCTAATTGCTAACCACCAACAGGAATCCCTTCCCAGTCATGGTGGCCACCTTCCACCCCCTTTAAAATGCCATTTAAGAGCCTGCAGGGTATATAACTGGAAAAGCTGTTTCAGAGATTGGAATTTAGAGATAAACAGTTAGTGGGTGGAAGGCATGGGGTCTGAGCACATTTATCCATTCAGAGCTTCTAATAGGAAACTGTAATGCTACATGAGTCTCCCAGGTTTGGGCACTTTTAGGCAAGTTTAGGCACTGTTTTGGCACAGTCTCTGAAAAGTAAACTAAGGAAATCTACACGAAGGATGTTGCTATGCATTAATATTTTAAACATTTGTTTATTTAAACATTTGGCTGCATCAGGTCTTAGTTGCAGCGTGCAGGGTCTTTTGTTGCAGAGCAAGGACTTTAACTGTGGTGTGTGGGCTCAGCAGCTGCGATGATGGGCTGTAGAGTGCTCAGCGTTCAGTAGTCGTGGCTCGTGGGCTCTCCAGTTGTGACGCACGGGCTCCAGAACATGCGGGCTCGGTATTTGCAACACGACAGGCTCCGTAGTTGCAGCGAGCAGGGCTTAGCTGCTCCACGGCATGTGGGATCTTCATTCCCCAACCAGGGATCGAACCTGTGTCCCCTGCATTGCAAGGCAGATTCTTAGCCACTGGAGCACCAGGGAAGTCCCAGTGGGTATTAATATTGACTTAAGTGGCAGAAATGGATTCAGTTCCCTTGTTGTTGGCTCAGGGTTCTTTCAAGAACACTGTCAGTATCTGTCAGTCCTTGGTTCTGGGGCCAGAGAAGTAAAGAAATTATATTCAGGAATCCCTGAACCAAAAGGGCAGGTGACCTTATGATTTAAACATTCTAGGAGAGAAATTTCAGCTCATTGCTCATTTGTCCTTCACCAGGACTGGGGTGTCCTGGAGCAATGCTAAACGAATGTTCAGCGGTGTCTACAAGATGACACACATATGCTGAAAGGTAGGCATTAAGGGCTTTTGATAGCATTAGAAGAGGGTCACACAGCCTCCCAAGAGTGATAAGAGCAGGAAGAAATGTGAACCAAAGATCAAATGCCAGCCTGCAACACAAGAAAAGGCTGGGACGGGACCCGGAGCAGCCTCAGAGGGGAAGCGGATGAAGATCAGTGCTCTGAAAGGGAGTGTGACTGATCTCCAGGATAAACAGATGGACCGATCACAGCCTCATTTTGATGCTACTTTGAGATGACGGCCACTAGGGTTTTGGTTTCTCTTCTAGAACCAGTTCGTAGCTTTGCCAGTATATGAACAGAGAGTCCTGAGACTTCCAGCGTGGAGGGACATAAAAGACTTGCTAGCCCAGCTTCATGACTTTCTCAGAAAAAACCCAAAGCTCAGAGAGGGGAATTTATTTGCTTAACATGACACAGGTGAGTTAGTAACAGAACAAGCTGGGAAGTTGGACCTCTTTCACTCAATTATTTGTTTGTTCTATAGACACTGAACACTTTCCATACGCTGTCCCTGGGCTTGAACCCAGGGGACTATGGAGTTGGGTGGGGGCACACTGCTTGTTTTCTTGAGGTTCTCAATCAACTGGGCCAGAGAGACCCATGAACAAATAATGAGAGGACAGTAAGTGTAATATCAAAGCATTTGCACAATGCTAAATGTTAGGTATAAAATGCAGAGAGCCACTGGCTACTCCTGGGGTTTTTAAGAACTGGTGGAGGTCTTGTCCTGTATGCTGGCATCTACACAAGACTGACCCTGGACAAGAGCGGCATCTTTAATCACTCGTGTGTTTTCAAATTGATGGTAGCAGGCAGGTGAAACCTTACCTGGGGTGATCAGCAGGAACACGCAGAGGGGATCCCCTATATGACCCGGGCTTCCTCGCAGCTTGGTGGCTGGCTTCCCAGGGTGAGCATGGAGGCAGGGGGAAGCCATATCGCCTTTTATCGCTGTCTTTGATGAGTGGTGACGCTTCGCCTGCATTTTGTTTGTCAGAGCAGTCGCAAAGGCTCATCTGATTTCAAGGTGAGACAGACTCCATTTCCAGAGGGGGAGTGACACAATTCTGAAACAGTATTTGGGACCAAATATATTGCTCTGGCAAATTTTGAAAAAAATCCATTCTGTGACAGTATTGTACTTTAATAAAAAGTTTTTTTTTTTTAAAAAAACAACAACAACAACAACAAATTTGGGTACAATAAAATTGGGAGAAAAAAAAGTCCAGCTAGTTTGAGAGAAATAGTGGTGGTGTTCAGTCGCCCGGTTCTGTCCGACTCTTTGTAACCCCACGGACAGCAGCATATCAGGCCTCCCTGTCCATCACCATCTCCTGGAGTTTGCCCAAGGTCATGTTCATTGCCTCAGTGATACCATCCAGGCATCTCATCCTCTGATGCCCTCTTCTCCTTCTGCCCTCCATCTTCCCCAGCATCAGGGACAATGAGTCATCTCTTTACATCAGATGACCAAAATACTGGACCAGCATCAGTCCTTCCAGTGAGTTTTCAGGGTTGATCACCCTTAAGTTTGACTGGTTTGATCTCCTTGCTGTATAAGCCAAGGTAAATAACAAACCAGGTCACCATCAAGAGGCCTAAAGGCATATCCCATATCTTAACTCACTCTCAATTTTCTAAAGAATTTTTCTATCATTGTGAAAATATTTGACTTGCAACCATCTAATGTAGGCAAAAAAGAATAAAGAGAAAAGGCGTCAGCAGCCCACATTGTGTGGTGGGCAGGTTATTACACGGGGCTGGTTGAGGCTTGTGTATTTATTCCTAGTCATTTGTAATCATAATGGAAAAAAAGAACATTATCTACAAAATAGGAGGTTGCAGTGTGCAGGAAATGGAGCATGAAAAGGATTTGTGCTGTGATGTAGAGATTAGGAAGAACAACCCATGTGAATTAATAAATGGGATGCAAATACAGTACATTCAAGTGTAACTTCCGTGCAACTTCAAAGGATTTGTTATGTGAAGAAATACAAATTCTCTGCAGCAGTATTAAATACTGACTCCCCCACCTCCTCCCCCAAGAATGGAGCATGATTCCTTTGGAATGATTTGAAAAGCTTTTCAGTTCCAAGGCAATGCTAGCGTGCACTCCTGGTGAAACATTCTGATGTTCTTTCTCAAGCCATCACTTTCTCTCATGACTCTAGGTCACACTCAAATGTACATTTGTCCCTCTTTACCCCAAGATGTCAGACTTCCCAGGTGGGCTAAGTGGTAAAGAATCCTTCTGCTAACGCAGGAGACGCAAGAGACGTGAGTTCGATCTCTGAGTCAGGAAGATCCTCTGGAGTAGGAAATGGCAACCCTCTCCAGTATTCTTGCCTGGAAATCCCATGGACAGAGAAGTTGGCGGAATACAGTACACTGGGTCGCAAAGAGGAGGACATGGATGAGCCCACACACCCCATGAGGTCACCTGAAATCACCCATCCCATCGAGGCATGTTAGCTTAAAACGTCTGGCCCTTCATCCCTGTTCTCAGAAATGTTCTCTGCTTCTCCTGGCTTCATTGCAGCTTATCTGGGCTTCAAGCAGACAGCATCTTACCTCCTGACTCTCTCCAGTTCATTACTTATGTCCTGCCTCAACTCAGCCCTTGAACTTGAAAGCAGATTTAGTTTTCTCCAGTTGGTCTGTCTTAAACATGAGTCTCTCTTGTCCTAGGCTTTCTTTCCCTGGCTACTCTAAATAATGATTCATCTCTTTGGGGTCTGGCACTTGAATCCCAGCCGAATATCTGTCTGAGCGGTCAACAGCTCTAATATGGGAAAGGAGACACCATCTGGGTCAACAACTGTCAAAACTGATGGTGGGTAGGGTGTCGAACGGGGCTCAAACAGTGTGGCGGCCACTCAGGATAACCGCCCACTGACATGTTCACCAGCACTCCAGAATATTGCTAAACAAAAAAAAAAAAAAAAAAAAAGAGAGGCTTCCCTGGAGGTTCAGTGGTTAAAATTCTGTGCTTCCAATGCAGAGAGTGTGGGTTCAATCCCTGGTCAGGGAACTAAGATCCCACATGCCACATTGTACAGCAAAAGATTTTAAAAGAATGAAATTGAATTTTAATGATTTTTCAGAAAAGAGTGGGATGCAGACCCTCAAGGACACTATATGTCCTCTCAAGCTTGGGCCCAGACCCTAACCCAGTTTCTTTTCCCAAGAGATAAACCTCCTTCTACCTGAACACCGGTGTTGAGTCAGGTCTGATTTTGTATATTCACTGCAACATCTGCAATTGCCAGTTTCTGGATTATCAATTTGTATTTTTAAATATAAATTTATTTATTTTAATTGGAGACTAATTACTTTACAATATTATATTAGTTTTGCCATACAACAACATGAATCCGCCATGGGTGTACACGTGTTCCCCATCCTGAACCCCCCTCCCACGTCCCTCCCCATCCCATCCCTCTGGGTCATCTCAGTGCACCAGCCCCAAGCATCCTGTATCATGTATCGAACTTGGACTGGTGATTGATTTCTTATATGATATTATACATGTTTCAATGCTATTCTCCCAAATCATCCCACCCTCTCCCTCTCCCACNATCACCTTCACCGCCGCCACCAGCAGCACCTCCTTCTTCTCTGCGAAGGAATTCAGCGATATTTGTGGTTGCATTGAGTAAAGGATAGTTTCCAGGTTCTCTAAGACAGCTGTTTTCTTAAGATCCAGAGCGTGGTGAGTCCTCAGAGTGTCCCTATCCCAGGACGAGCACACCCAAGCTCAGAATAAGTCTCTTCTGTGAGTGAAGAGCAAGCATTTGCTCTTGACTTCTCTCTTCCTTTTCTGGGGGGAGTTCGGTATGGTATTTTCCCACCAGCTCTGCGTCTGTTGATTCTCTGCCAGCATTTCACTATTACTGTGTTGACCTCTGTTGAGGAAGAGCTTGTCCACTTCAAAACTGTAGGAGATGTATTTGACAGCAGGGTTAAGCATGGCTCTTCAATGCGTCTATAATAAAGCACTGTTATTGCGTGCCAGTTAAAAACTCTGACACCCAACATTATCTTTGAGTTCGTGGGGAAATTTTGAGAGGCCATATCTGCAAACACAGCCCAAAGTCTTTGGAAGGAACCACAATTTATTTAATTAATTCCTCAGATATTTACTGATCATGGAAATGGTGAGGCACTTGGGGTCTCACTCCTGTCTTGCTAAATTGAGAAGGGAGCATCAAGACATCTACCTGGTAAGGATGAGGATTAAACAGATGACAAAGGGAAAGTGCCTGGTGCAGAATAAGGGCTCAGGAATGGCCAAGGTTTTCCTGGAGCATCAAGAAGATTCCAGTCTAGCAAAGAGATTAAAAATAAGCTGTACCATAAGACAAAATATGGTAAAACTGTAGCAGAGGGCTAAACATTGCATCCTGAGAGATCAGAGGTAAGGCAGGCTCCTGCTGATCAGAGACCCCTTCGTGGTTGAGGCATCGTTTGCCCTGCGTGTTGATGAGTGGTGACATTTCCACACGCGGGCATGTGGGTGGCTCATGTGTACAAGATTCCAGACTGCATACATGAAATAGGAGTTTCAACAGGAGTCTGCTGATAACCTGAGCTACCTGGGCATGCCACGGAGGGTGGAATTCATTGCACTCTAAGGACTAAGGAGTTTCTGCATGAAATTTATCCCAAGAGAGAAAGAAATCAGGCATGGCCGGCCCCCAAAACGCAAATGGAGCAATGGTGTGATCACAGCCCCGTATGCTAAGGAAGAACCATCTGCATCAACTATAAGGCATCGCTGGGGGAGAGACTGAGGGTTAGGAAGGTTAGGAAGCCATTGAGAAACAGCAGGTCGGGGTAGCGAGGACTTCAGCTGGAGCTGCAGCCAAGGAACTTGGAGGCAGCCAGTAGGTGGCGATAGTGGTAAAGAAGCTGCCTGCCGATGCAGGAGACCTAAGAGATGCAGGTTCAATCCCTGGGTCAGGAAGATCCCCTGGAGGAGGGGCATGTTTTCCCACTCCAGCATTCTTGCCTGGAGAATCTCAAGGACAGAGGAGCCTGGCAGGCTACAGTCCATTGAGATCGCAAAGAGCGGGACACGACCGAAGTGACAGCTTCTTTCTGTGCTACATCAAGTCCTAGACAGCGGAGCCTTAGAAAGGGAAAGGACAGAATTCCCGAGTCGCTGCCTAAAGCGGACTGCCTTGGAGAGTTGGCAATCGTCAGTGAACTTTGAGTGAATGGAACACAGAACCTTGATCTGGTGAGCCTCTGAGATGTACAGGCTTGTTTGCTACTGTCGCCAAGGTCTGCTCACCCTGATGGGTGCACTCCAAGAAGGCAATAGATGGGGAAAGCCAAGAGCTGAGGGAGAGAACACTGGAATAGAGAGGGGAAACTCAGAATAAGCTAGGGAACTGAAAGCTAAGAAGGTTCAGATAAACGGGAAGAAGGAGGGCATTTGAGTAATAGGAACGGTAGGGCAAAGACACAGAGATGGTAATACAGTTAGTGTTTGCTCTGCGTAAGCAGACTCAACTGTGTTGGATGAGTATTACGGAGCCTCGCATGAAGGTGTTTATTTATATTAAAAATCTAGACAACAGAGCCTCGATTTTTCCAGTTGCTGACTTGCTCCATCTCCAGACTTCTACATTCAAAATCCTTATTTTTTAACCTAGTTTGTCTTGTAGCAGCATAAAGTCTTCTTGTCCTTAGAATAATAGAAAAAAACAAAAACACAGTTGCTCAGTATCACCCATAAAATATTGCTTCATTAACTTGAAGACTGTAATTAACTACATATCAGCCTTCTGGCTCCAGGCAAATATCCATAATTCCTTTAGTCTTTCCTCACAGTCTGCTTCTAACCTGTTAATCATTTTCCTTGCCCTCTTGCCATCATCCATAGAAGGAAAAAAAACCCTTTAAATAGAAGCTAATCACCCATTGCACATTACAGATGCCCCCACATTAAACTGAACCAGATACACACACTGAACCAGATTCACACAGGTGTGTGTGTGTATGTGTGTGTGTGCCTGTGTGCACAAGTATATAAACAGAATTAAAAAAAAAAAAACTATAGATGAATAGTCTAGATGAGCAGGAAAAAAATTTATTTCACGAAAGATTTAGCCTGTGATCATTTCCGATAACAAACTCCCCTCTGTGCCTTTAAAAATGAGATTTACTTTATCCTCCTCTTAAAACGTTTACAGTTATTTATTTTACCAAGGTGCTGGCTGCAGATCCAAGTCTGTTTGTGCAAAGAGTTTCCTGCCCCCTGAAAGCAATTATAAAAAACATAATTGTAGCCAAACAGACAAACAAAAATATGGGAGAAACAGAAGAGGGGGCCTAACCCTTAATCTGCTAAGCGAGGAGGAGGATGAGGGGTGATCTGATGGCCTCAAGGAGAGGAAGATGGATGAATCACTGAGAGGGAGGCAGGTGGAAGGGAAGAAGGGGACCTACCTATAAGCCTGTGCGGTGCGGTGCAAAGTCGCTCAGTCTTGTCCGACTCTTGCGACCCCATGGACTGCAGCCCACCAGGCTCCTCCATCCATGGGGATCCTCCAGGCAAGAATACTGGAGTGGGTTGCCATGCCCTCCTCCAGGGGATCTTCCTGATCCAGGGATCGAATCAGGGTCTCCTGCAGGCAGATTCTTAACCATCTGAGCCACAGGAGCCCTTTCTAGAGGTTACTTGTATCAAAGAAACTGGGTGCCCACACCCCAAACAAGGTGGGTGCATCAGTAGTCACCGAGTGGCCCATACAATTCCTTTAAAGACTGGAACCAGTGATATTTTAAAATATGACTATTTAACCAAAACTTTCCACGTAGCTGGCGCATTGCTCTGTGTACATGCAAGAACCGAGATGTTTATTATGTCTGAGCATCTACAACTGCCTTTGTAGAGATAAATTTTTAAAAAATACTTATTTTGGCTGTGCTGAGTTTTAGTTTCGGCACGTGGGCTCTTTCTGTCTTCGGTGCAGCATTTGAACTCTTAGCTGCGGCATGTGGGATCTAGTTCCCTGACCAGGGATCGAACCCAAGCCCCCTGTGTCGGGAGCTTGGCGGCTTAGCCACCAGGGACATCCCTAGAGAGATCATTTTTGCTTTTGCTGCCCTGATATTCCTGAAAGCAGGGGTCATCCATTTTGCTGAATCCACGATGCACAGAAGGTAGTAAGGTTGAGTGAAAAAGTCAAGGCCATCCACGCTTCACCCACACACACATGTCACCCGAGGCTCACAGGATTATGTATTCCTCTCCTCTGTGCTTATTAAGTAATTACTACGTAAATTATTAGGACAATGTAATATGCATGACTTTAAGGGATGACAAATTGTAGCTAACTTTCTTAATTCGTTGCCATAGTTACACTTCTAGAAATTCTAAATTGTTCCCCTCCTCATGTGTAAATGCCACCCTGCTATTTGTTTAGCTTTGATTGGTTAGAGTCTAAGTATAACTGAAAGTGGGGTCTGACTGCTCACTGCTCAAAAGCCAATGAAGAGGCCAGGTGGGCGGAAAAAGGAAAAGTTGCTTTATTTTGGATGCAGGCAATGGGGAGGGGTTTGGGAGGTTGCCTGTCCAAAGGCCAGTTCCCTCCCACCTCCACCCCCACCTCTGCACTGACAATCAGGGAACAAGAGCTTTTTTTTTGTAGGCGGAAGACGGGGGCTCCAAGCAGAAATGGCACAGTCAGTTCTGATAGTCCTCCTGAAACTGGTCATCAGTGATCTGACCAGTGTCGTCTTGATCATTTAAGGTGCAATTAATCTTCAGTTCCAGGGTCGATTTGTTCCCACTTCTTTGAGGCCAATTTTTGGAATTGTGGCAGGTTACGTATCATGTAGGTGACTTCTTCCACATGGTGGGGGCTTCATTGTCTATAAGACAGCTCACAGGGTCTGGCTCAGAATCTTCTCTGTAGCCCTTGACGCTTAGTCTCTAAGTCACGTCCAACTCTTCGCGACCCCATGGACTGTAGCCCGCCGGGCTCCTCTGTCCATGGGATTTTCCAGACAGGGATCCTGGAGTGGGTTGCCATTTGCTGCTCGAAGGGATCTTCCAGAGCCAGGGATCAAACCCGTGTCTCTTGCATCTCCTGCATCAGCAGTGAATTTTTTACCACTAGCATCACCTGGGAAGCCCTTGAGAAGGAGCTGAAGGTCTTTGACTGTGCCCAAGGACTCTATTATTATTATCTGGTCTCCTTTGATTGTTTTCCTGTTTCTGCACGTTCTCACTTTCCTGATGAAACTTATTCTCTGGCTAAAGTTTGTCAGACAAAAGCCAGGCAGAGGGCAGAGAGAACAAGGACCTCAGTCCTGCTCTGTTTCACACGTGCCTGGCAATGAAGTGACTTCCAGTCCAGTATAGCAAGTCTGCCTTGACTTCTCCTCCAAGGTCCAGCACAGATCCCAGGCAAGTCCAGGGTCTGAGCAGCCTCAGTCACAGGGTGAGAAGAGTTGAGAAACAAACCAGGGCTGAGCAGCCCCTCTTTATCCAGCACGACCTTCCTTCCTTTTGGACACCCAGTTGGCGTTTATCAGCTGAAGGAAGGGACTAATGACACTCACATGACCTCAAGAAAGACCGTGAGCTTTCTAAAGACTCTACCACAGTGGATCAGGTCTTAAGGAAATGGGTGAATATCCTCTCTTGTTTTCCACAAAATGTTAAAGAATATGTTGGTCCTATCTTTGTGGATAGGCAGAGACCTGCTGGAAGACCAGAGAATGTACTAGAATGGGGCTTTCTGACACTTGTGGATGGGGAGACCAATCTTATCACCACATCACTTGTCCACCCCACCTTTTAAAGGGTGGGCAAAGGCACATGGGGCATGTTGGGACAGATGCAAACAAACAGCAAAGAAAAGCGCGAATGAGGAAAGTACAGTGACATAGCAGAACTCGAGGTAAAAGGCGCTAGAAACAGTCGAGTCCACGGCAAAATGTGTCAGGTCATGAAAAGGGGCACTTCGTTTTGATAATAGGTATAAAATTCAACAGCATCAAAGTGTATAAGAAAAAGACAGCCATAAGAAAAAGTGGAAAAGGAGGACTTCCCTCAGAGTGGCTAAGACGCCAAGCTCCCAAAGAAGGAAATCCGGGTTCGATTCCTAGTCAGGCATTCAGATCCCATATGCCGAAAAAATGCACACACCGAAATTAAGACCCAGTGCAGCTAAATAAGTAAATAAAAAGAAATAGTTTAAAAAATCCTGTTGTATTGGGGGGAAAATGACCAGCAAACAATTAGTGTGGGAGAAAACACAGTTCCTTAAGTGTCTCTGTGTTTTAATGATTAAACATTTGAATAGTACAATAATCACAGACGGATTAACTGGTATCTATAATATATCCATCTCTCTACTATTGTCACATCTCTATGCTTCTATAGACCTTTACAATCTACAGAGAATCCACCTCCTTCCTAAGCATCTTTGAAAGAATTGGCCATATACCAGGCCTTGAGGAAAACTAATAAATTTCAAAAAGCAGAAATTGCAGGGTTCCTATTTCTGATCACAAAGCAAATAATAATTGTAATGATTACAAATGCTTAAAATACCCACTTACTTGGAAATTAAAACAAAAACTGTAATAAGTTTTTGAGTCAAAGAGGAAATCACAACCATAATTATGGGCTATTAAAAAAAAATAATGACAACAGAACAATGCGTAGCAACTCAGATGGAATGCGGCTAAAGTGGAAGTGAGTGTCTAAATATGCACTTGTGCACACTTAAATTTCTAAACAAAAAAGACTGTAAATAAACAAACTCATGTTGCAACTTGAGAAATGTAAAAATGTCCACCTGGAGAAATCAGAAAGTCACTTTCTAGGCAAGGAGGCTTGGGGAAGCTTTGGACTAAAATTTATCTGTTCTTCCAAGCGGGCCCACTGTGTCTGCAAAGCTGAGGGTATATAAAATCTGTTCCTTGTGCTTGCCCATCAAAGCCCTGCTTTTCTCCCAGCTTCTTCATTCAACTAGAACTTTCTTCCTGCTTCCCTTCTGCACGTATTTGGGACTTGCCATTCTGAGTTATGATTATTCAGAGGGGGTTTCCAATCTGACTAACTGCCCAGTGTGTATATACGCGCCTTCTGCAACAGCCTATAATTACAATTAATAGCAGACACCCATTCCAGGCACAATTAATTCAAGCAAAGAGGCGCATCTAGCTGATGAGCCTTTCTTAAGATGACAAATGGATTTAAGTGGAATAATGCTTGTACAGTGCAGGGCCTAGCTGGCATGCTCCAAATGCTTAATAAATATTAACCATTAGACCATTTTATTTCATTACATATATTTGTGTGTATAGAAAAACTATAAAGCTATTATAATGAATAATGGAGTTCAGTAAAGTGACTGAATAAAAGGCAAATAAACACACATAGATATATTTGCTACATTCTACTGAGAAAAACTTATTCAGGAAAAGTTGCAAAAATGAAACAAAACAGAATAAAGCAAAGCAAGACCTAGTAACAAATATAATAAGCTAAAATGTGTCAGGCCTACATGTAGGGAAATATGAAACTTTCCTCAAAAATGTTAATGAATGATGGAGATATAATATTGATATACTGTTGATCAGAAGAGTGCATATTTTAAAAGTGTAAAGTATTCTCAACTTAAGGCATATTTAGGGGGCTCAGATGATAAAGAATCTGCCTGCAACGCGGGATACTTGGGTTTGATTTCTGGGTGGAGGCATGGTCACACACTAAAAAATCAGGTTTTTAACAACTATCTGGGCCTCCCTAGTGGTTCAGTGGTAAAGAATTCACCTGCCAATGCAGGAGACCCAGGTTTGATCCCTGGGTCAGGAAGATCCCCTAGAGAAGGGAATGACAACCAACTCCAGTATCCTTGCCTGGGAAATTCCATGGACAGAGGAGCCTGGCAGGATAGAGTTCATGGGGTCTCAAAGATTCGGACAAGACTTAATGACTAAACAACAAAAATTACTATTTAGTGATATAGGAAGAGGTTCACAATGGAAGTGCAGGACAGAAACAGAACAGAAAATGGCAAACAAGGATTTATCCAGATCACATACCTGCACACACCTGTACATGCATGCATTCACATCTGTACATAGGAATACCTCATATACATACAGAAAGCGTGAAAGGGAAACATCAGAATGTTTGGAATGGTTTATTGCTCTGGGGCAGTGATCTACAATTTCTTCTTTGCATTTGTCATTGTTGTTGTTCGGTCACTCAGTCATGTCCAGCTCTTTGCAACCCAATGGACTGAAGAATGTTTGGCTTCCCTGTCCTTCATCATCTACCGGAGATTGCTCAAACTCATGTCCATTGAGTCAGTGATGTCATCCATCCATCTCATCCTCTGTCGTGCCCTTTCCTCCTGCCTTCAATCTTTCCCAGCATCAGGGTTTTCCTAATGAGTTGGTTCTTCACATCTGGTGGCCAAAGTATTGGCGCTTTAGCTTTTTAGTATACCGCTAATGTGATGGACATGAATCTGAGTGAACTTCAGGAGTTGGTGATGGACAGGGAGGCCTGGCGTGCTGCGATTCATGGGGTCGCAAAGAGTTGGACACGACTGAGCGACTGAACTGAACTGAACTGAACTGAATGTTGGACAATGAGAACGGCCACCTTCACAATCAAAAGGAGAAGCAAGCTTTCTTTTTATTTTCAATTGATACATAGTTTATGCACACACAGTAAGTTACAGGGGTACAGTATGGTGGCTCACACTTGTTAAAGGTTACACTCCATTTATAGTTATTATCAGGGCTTCCCAGGTGATGCTAGTGGTAAAGAACCCGCCTGCCAATGCAGGAGATGCAAGAGACGTGGGTTTGATCCCTGAGTCAGATATCCTGGAGGAGGAAATGGCAACCTGCTCCAGTATTCTTTCCTGGAAAATTCCATGGGCAGAGGGGCCTGGCCGGCTGCAGTCCATGGAGCTGCAAAGAGTCAGACACAACTGAGTGACTGAGCACATGTTATTATCAAATGTTGGCTATATTCCCTGTATTGTACAGTATATCCCTGTAGATTGGTTTATACATAATAGTTTGTACCTCTTAATCCCCTACCCCTGTCATGTCCCCCCTCCCCANGTGAAAGGGAAACATCAGAATGTTTGGAATGGTTTATTGCTCTGGGGCAGTGATCTACAATTTCTTCTTTGCATTTGTCATTGTTGTTGTTCGGTCACTCAGTCATGTCCAGCTCTTTGCAACCCTATGGACTGAAGAATGTTTGGCTTCCCTGTCCTTCATCATCTACCGGAGATTGCTCAAACTCATGTCCATTGAGTCAGTGATGTCATCCATCCATCTCATCCTCTGTCGTGCCCTTTCCTCCTGCCTTCAATCTTTCCCAGCATCAGGGTTTTCCTAATGAGTTGGTTCTTCACATCTGGTGGCCAAAGTATTGGCGCTTTAGCTTTTTAGTATACCGCTAATGTGATGGACATGAATCTGAGTGAACTTCAGGAGTTGGTGATGGACAGGGAGGCCTGGCGTGCTGCGATTCATGGGGTCGCAAAGAGTTGGACACGACTGAGCGACTGAACTGAACTGAACTGAACTGAATGTTGGACAATGAGAACGGCCACCTTCACAATCAAAAGGAGAAGCAAGCTTTCTTTTTATTTTCAATTGATACATAGTTTATGCACACACAGTAAGTTACAGGGGTACAGTATGGTGGCTCACACTTGTTAAAGGTTACACTCCATTTATAGTTATTATCAGGGCTTCCCAGGTGATGCTAGTGGTAAAGAACCCGCCTGCCAATGCAGGAGATGCAAGAGACGTGGGTTTGATCCCTGAGTCAGATATCCTGGAGGAGGAAATGGCAACCTGCTCCAGTATTCTTTCCTGGAAAATTCCATGGGCAGAGGGGCCTGGCCGGCTGCAGTCCATGGAGCTGCAAAGAGTCAGACACAACTGAGTGACTGAGCACATGTTATTATCAAATGTTGGCTATATTCCCTGTATTGTACAGTATATCCCTGTAGATTGGTTTATACATAATAGTTTGTACCTCTTAATCCCCTACCCCTGTCATGTCCCCCCTCCCCACTGGCAACCACTAGCTGGTTCTCTGTATCTGTGAGTTTAAATGCATGAGGAGTGAGCAAAGAAGATCGCAAAATGGAGGGGTCAGATTAAGATTAAAATTAAAAAACAGATTCAAAGTGCATTTATTGATCACTTCCTGCATCCAGCCCCTTGACTAGGAACTCTTTCCTAGTGTGTTCAGGTAACATACTGACCTCAAGGAAGGCATGTCCCCACTTTATAGAAGATAAAAGCAGTTCAGAGAGTTTAAGCAACTTATTCAGAGACACACAGCAGAAAGACAGCAGAGCAGGCACCCAGCCCTGCCATGCTCATTCTGTTCCTCTTCCTACTCTGGCACCAATCACCACACAGGTAGACAGGTTAGAGTTGCTGTGATTCAACCCAGAGGAGTGAAATTATCAGCGCAATTAAAAAGAAAAGATGGTTTATGAAAACTTTGCTATGAGAAATAAAGTGTTTAGAGACCAGTCACATAGACATACGGGAACTTGAAAGCTACCAGCTGCACTGATTTCCCCGATGATCTGTAAAGGTGGTATCTATTTAAATCTTTACTGTACAGCTGCTTCGACCAGTCAAAACAAAGCCAAAGCTTTGCGCATGGCTGGCCAGGAGCTGTGAAGTGAGGTGGAGTCTGGCGTACCTACAAAATCCTGCCCGCCTCCTGCTTTAGACATTGGGTAACACTGGAGCAGAGAGAAGGAAAAATGAAGGAGGAAGTGGAGAGGTCACTGGCTACTTCTTCTTGTGCCCCAATCAATCATCTTTCTATCATTCTGTCACTTTTTTTAAACCTCCACCCAAACTCCAGTGCCTTCCAGCTGCTTCTCCTCCTTGCTCAACTGTCCTGAACTGCCTCAAAGAGGGAGAGAACAAGCCCTCTCTCAGTAAGAGCTCAGCTGCTAGAATGAACGCACAGCAAGGCATCCACATGAAGGATTAACTGAAGCATTAACTCATGGAGGAAGTAACCCAGCAGAATATCTTGACATCTGGGATCAAGAGACTTGGTGTGGTGGCTTGAAAACAGGTCCACAAATTCAAAGGCATGCTTCCTATCAAGAGGAGAAGGTTATGTCTCTTCCCCTTGAAAGTGAGCAGGCGTTTCTGGTTGCCTCTGTGAATAGAATGTGGCAGAAGGGATGCTGGTTGATTTCAAAGGCTGAGTTAGAGAAGGTCAAGGTTTATGCATCTTCTGCTCTGTCTTCTTGTGATACTTGCTCTGAAGTCCTGGGCTGTTAGATAAGAGGCTGGGCTACTCTGAAGCTTCCATGCTGGACAGACCATGCAAAGCAATGAGACGGAGACAGGAACAGGACAGAGATGAGGAACCCTGTCTTTCCCCAGCTCTGGATCTTCCCAACTTCAAGCACCTGACACGGGAGTGAGGCAGCTTCCAGATGATGCAGCCTGGCTATAGTCTGACTGCCATCCTAAGGGAGATTCCAAGTGAGAACCACTCAGCCGAGCCCAGTCTGTTCCAAGGACCATGACAGATAGTAACAGACTGATAGTCACTGTTTTCTACAGCTAAGGTTTAGGGTTATTTGTTACGCAGCAGCATCTGGTTTCTGCTACATGCAAACACTGAGTGATGAGTCATGCTGTTGCTTTGCCAACTCAGTTTCTTCATCTGTAAAATGTAGGATTTTATGGTGTGCTGTGCTTAGTCACTCAGTCACGTCTCTGTGACCCAGTGGACTATAGCCTGCCAGGCTCCTCTGTTCATAGGATTTTTCAGCATACTGAAGTGGGTTGCCATGCCCTCCTCCAGGGGATCTTCCCAACCCAGGGATTAAACCCAGGTGTCCCACATTGCAGGTGAATTCTTTACTGTCGGAACCACCAGGGAAACCCTAAAATTTTGTGGTATCTACCATCAAATGTTTTTAAGAGTCATCTAGGAGATAACGGGTGTAAAACCATTGGGTAAACTGTCAGAATGTCACTAATATTGATGGCTATTGATGATGACACCTACAGTTGGGGAAATATTCCCAGTGATGGAATTCTAGCCATCAGGGCTGGCTGGGCCACGGAGCACGCTCAAGCATGGGCCGTGGGGCTGGTCAGTCAAGGAGCATACCAGGGAGTGTTGTCCTGCCTGCTAAGGTAGAACATTCCAGGATGGGGCTCTGTGACTCCTGAGTTCTGGGAACCCACAAGGAGAGGAGTGTGTCCTCAGGGATGTGTGCTTTGTCATCCTTGCCAGGTCCAGCTGCCGCGTAGCCACCAGGGGAAAGTAAAAGTCCCTCAGTCATGTCCGACTCTTTGCAATCCCATGGACTCTCAACTCCATGGAATTCTCCAGGCCAGAATACTCGAGTGGATAGCTGTTCCCTTCTCCAGGGGATCTATCCAACTCAGGGATCAAACCCAGGTCTCCGGCCCACGTTGCAGATTCTTTACCAGGCGAGCCACAAGGGAAGCCCAAGAATACTGGAGAGGGGTAGCCTGTCCCTTCTGCAGGGGATCTTCCCGACCCAGGAATAGAACCGGGGTCTCCTGCACTGCAGGTGCATTCTTTACAGTCTGAGCTACCAGGGAAGCCCAGCCACCAGGGAAATCATCCCATTTCCTTTTGCAGCTCCTGAGCGCCCCCTGGAGGAAGGGACACAGAAACTGCAGGGGTCCCCGCAGGTGCTGCAGGTCCGCGGTACCCACACCGTTCTGCTGCTGCTGCTGCTGCTGCTGCTGCTGCTGCTGCTGCGTCGCTTCAGTCGTGTCCGACTCTGTGCTACCCCGGAGACGGCAGCCCACCAGGCTCTGCTGTCCCTGGGATTCTGCAGGCAAGAGCACTGGAATGGGTTGCCATTGCCTTCTCCTAACACCCAGCTTATGGTAGGTCTTGTCATCTTCCCTGTGGCTCAGATGGTAAAGCATCTGCCTGCAATGTGGGAGACTTAGGTTCGATACTTGGGTCGGGAAGATCCCCTGGAGAAGGAAATAGCAATCCACTCCAGTACTCTCGTCTGGAAAATTCCAAGGACAGAGGAACCTGGTAGGCTCCAGTCCATAAGGTTGCAAAGAATCGGACACGACTGAGCAACTTCACTTTCACTAATCATAGGGCTTAGAAGTCACATCACCCCACTTGCAGGGCTGCTCTGTGGTGCACTTCCTCAAAGTACTAGAAGCTAGAAATCAATAAATACGTTTCTCTTGGGGACTGTGGACCGGAACAGACCAGCCGATAGAATGATCTCCAAACAGGTGACGATAAAAGCGCCGATGCCTTCGTTTTGAGTTCCTTTGATCGTCTGCGTGTGATCTTTGAGTCTCCAGGGTCAGTGCCAGTCAAAGAGGCTCATGGCGGAAGGCCGTGGGGAAGAAGGCCCCGCCTGCTGGTGGGGTGGGACCGAAGACCCCAGCCTTGTGGAACTGCTTGGGAGTTTGAAAGGAACTCCGTTTTGTTTAACAGGAGGCGGGCTGTGGCGCTGGGTGCCCCTCAACCCAGAGCAAACCCTAGAAGCCTTGCGCTGTGTTTCGGTCCCCAGGAGAGAAGAGGCTCCGGAAACTGACCCATTTCAGAAATGCCCAGGAGCTTATCACAAATAAGGAGGCTTCACCCAGAATATCCTGGGGTGAGGGCCTGGCTTCTTTATATTTAGTATGTGCCTGCTGTGATGCTACTGCAGCTGGCCAGGCAGTTTTTTTCTTTTTTTTAATGAGCCCAATATGGTGCTTTCCTAACTGTGATCTGCTCATGAATATTGAATGGAGGTGTGTGCGTTGAATGGAGTTTTCTGGAGACCGGGGTGGGTCTGAGTGACAGGGAGCGTGGGAGGGATGAGAAGGGCGTCCTGGGAGGGGGAGACAGGCGCACAGATGGGGAGATGTGAGCGCAAAGGACCTGCGTGGAGGCATGGAAGGGGGCTTCTGTGAACTTCAGCTCTGCCTCTGACACCCGGGCCACCCTGAGCGCGTCTCTGAGCACCCACGAGGGGGAGCCACCTATGGCTGATGCGCCCACAGGGCTGTACATTCTGGATCATTCTAGCTTTGGCAGCTGCAGTCTTCCTGCCAGGTCAGGGCAGCGTCCCTTTTGGCTTTGTTGTGTTCTTTTTTTTTTTTTGGCAGTGCAGTGTGGCACGCCAGATCTTAGCTTCCTGCCCAGGGACTAAGCCCGAGCCACTTTGGAAGGTGACCAGGGAAGTCCCACTGACTCTAGGTTTGCACAGACGTTGATGTCAGGAAGACTAGAACCTTCCCTGCTTACTGCTTGGGCCCCTGTGAAGGCTTTGCTAAGGTCAAGATAGTCCATCCTGCAAACCAGCCACCATGGAGGACATCAGGTTACCCCTTGACCATGCAGCCCAGGGAAACCACCACGTGTCCCAGAGGTCACTCCTGGGATCATCCTAGAGGTCACTCCCGCCTCTGCAAACCTGTTGACTGTGGTCCAGCTCAGCCTGGGGTAGCTCAGCCTGTCGGTCTGGTGGTCACTACCGTTCAGTTTTGGTCTGCTGTTTTCAGCAAACACATGAGACTGAAGCCTTGGGCCAGGCTTGTTGGGTTTTCCTTCAAGCATGTGATCCAGCCTTTGCCTAGAAATTTGCTTCTGGTTTTCAGCCAACCCTACCTGCCTCTGGTGAGTGAACACCCCAGGGAAGGCATCCCTGCCCTGCCCCAGGCCATACCTCACTGGATGCTGACATGCTCATGGGGCCCCACTGGTGGCTGAAGTGGCTTAATTTGAACTTTGGCCAACTCAAGACGTTGGCAACGTCTTAGCCTTGAAAGGCAAGACCCCTATCCATAGCCAAGGTAGCAGGACTGAGACCTCACAGCTGACCCTCCTTATCGCAAATCAGAGTGACCCAAGGACCTGGCCTCTCCGCATAGTCCCCCTCTCAGGCCCTGTCCTGAAAACCTGGCTGGCTTCAGATCAACTGGCTAATTACTTGTGCTGTAATGATCAACCTGCCTAATTTATCACTTCTTTGAACATTTAATTAGCCAGCAGTGCAAGACAATTAGGTTCTGAATTAGGATAAATTAAACTGCTAGCTTAGCAGCTCTGAGGACATGCAAACTATAACCAATTACGTCTGCAAAAGATTTGACAGAACCGTCAAAGAACAAGAGCCTGACATGTGTGGACGGCCTGATGGGCCAAATACTTTGGAGAATCCAGTGGGGCCCGGAGTTTTAGCTGGGAAAACAAGAGAGGGGAGGTGAGTGGCCTGAGACAAGAAGAGGTCTGCCTTTGCAGGGCTTGGGGTCTTTATCCTCCTTGCTGGTAGGGTCTGTGACAAGTGACCATTTTATTTATTTGTTTCTTTATTTATTCCTTCTCCTTCTTTATATGGTGATGGATGGTAACTAAATCATAGAATTATTTTAGAAGACCAACTAGAACTAGAAACTTAGAATTATTGGTTTGTTAGCCCCCAAATTATGGATGAAACTCCAGTATAGGTATATAAAGTATAAGCTTACACTAGAGAAAACATCACTTCTCATCCAGCTATTTAAGCCTAGTTCTTGAATATTTACACTGGTGTTGCCACAGGAAGAATATATTCTCATGGATGAAGCAGTACAGCAGAAGCCTTCAAGCCATGTTGATTTAGCTTTTTCATGGGTTGTGATTTAGTCTTTTAATTGCCAATCTGGATTTTTATCTTTTTAAAAAATGACTTTCCACAGGTGTTTGAAAGCCGTTTGCACTCCCCAGGCAGACATGGAGCTGGGCACCAGCTGGAGAAGGCTGGGGACTGCAGGCCTCCTGGTCTGAGGTTCAGCTTGTGCTTTGGCTGTGGGGAAATGGGATTGACATGCATGTGAGGTTCCCCTCCAGACAGGGTTGTTGTTATTCAGCTGCTAAGTTGTGTCCGACTCTTTGCAACCCCATGAACTGCAGCACGCTGGGTTTCCCTGTCCTTTCTTATCTCCTGGAGTTTGCTCAAATTCATGTCCATTGAGTCAGTGATGCCATCAACTATCTTATCCTCTGTTGTCCCCTTCTCCTCCCGCCTTCAATCTTTCTCAGCATCAGGGTCTTTTCTAATGAGTCGGCTCTTTGCATCAGATGGCAAAGTACTGGAGCTTCAGCTTCAGCATCAATTCTTCCAATTAATATTTGGGGTTGATTTCCTTTAGGATTGATTGGTTTGATCTCCTTGTAGTCCAAGGGACTCTCAAGAGTCTTCTTCAGAACCACAATTAGGAAGCATCAATTCTTCAGTGCTCAGCCTTCTTCATGATCCAACTCTCACCTCTGTACATGACTACATCCATACGGATGAGGTGGTGAGAAGAGGGATGAAGAAGGCAGGAGTGTAAAAATGTCTGGGCTTTAATTTCTTTCTGAGATTTTTCCAGGAATTGGGGAAGACTTGAGATTTCTGGCTTCCTTTGTGGCTCAGCTGGTAAAAAATCTGTCTGCAATGTGGGAGACCTGAGTTCGATCCCTGGGTTGGGAAGATCCCCTGGAGAAGGGAAAGGCTACCCACCCTAGTATTCTGGACTGTATAGTCCATCGGGTTGCAAAGAATCAGACACGATTGAGCGACTTTCACTGGGATTTTCTGAGAGTTTTCAAGAATGGGGAGGACTTGAGAGACTTAAGGAGCAAACTGTATCATAAACCAGGCTNGAAGGGAAAGGCTACCCACCCTAGTATTCTGGACTGTATAGTCCATCGGGTTGCAAAGAATCAGACACGATTGAGCGACTTTCACTGGGATTTTCTGAGAGTTTTCAAGAATGGGGAGGACTTGAGAGACTTAAGGAGCAAACTGTATCATAAACCAGGCTTTCAGCTTCTGATGATTCTCTTCTGTTTCTTGTTCTTCGTGATTTAACACCTTTTGTAAAGCTTTGTGCTCAGGGACTAGGTTTGACTCACAGCTGAGTTATTAAGAGGGAGGCTGTGTGCATGTGTGTAGGGGGGAGAGATTGGGCTTTGCTTGCCAGGAGTTCCTGCACCCTTGCCTTTCAAGCATGCCGTCCGTGGTAACACACAACAGAGTCACGAGAAAAACGTGTCAGTGTAACAAGAACTGCTGAGTTTCCATGGCTTGGCTTCAGTCTCCCCCTTCACGACCTTTCCTATCGTACAGAACTCATGTCTAGAATCTGGTGCTGATCATGACTGTGGTGGATGCCAGAGTCACAGGGGCCCATTGCAGTCGGTGGGAAAAAAAACAAAACAAAACATCGTGATGTGTGGGTGTGTGTGTGTGTGATCTGACGCTGCTTCCAACCAGCTGTGAGTCAGATAACGGGCTCAGCGAAGGCAGTGTCAAATGCCTGAAAACAGGAGCGAAGAGACAACAGAGGAAGATGTTTGCTGCGTGATCAAAGGGCAGCTTGATCACTCCAGGAAGGGGAGTGCTTGACATGCTGTGAACATTTGGAGGGAAGTGACAGGCGCAGATACAGGAAGCCTCCCCACATTTCCTCATAGTCCAGAAGCCTATTGAGTAGGCGGCAGCTGACAAGAGAGTCAAGGGGCTGAGTGGCCCAGCTCTCCAGACATTTCCAACCTGTAGGATTTTCTTTGTTTGGCTTTTTTATATCTAGAAAATAAGGATATTTTCAAGAACAGATGTTTGCATCCCTAGTTCTAGAATAAGGGTGACATTTTCTGTCCCGCCTCTCAAATTCCACATGCGTGCGTGCTGAGTTGCTTCAGTCGTGTCCGACTCTTTGCAACCCTATGGACTGTAGCCTGCCAGGTTCCTCTGTCTGTGGATCCTCCAGGCAAGAATACTGGAGTGGGTTGCTGTGCCCTCCTGCAGGGGATCTTCCTGACCCAGGGATCGAACCTGTGTCTCTTGTGTCTCCTGCATTGGCAGGAGGGTTCTTTACCACTAGCGCCACCCAGGAAGCCCCTTAAATTTCACCCCAGACATTAAAACAGCTGTCAGCAAAGGAACTTCCTAAATCCTGTTCATCACTTGAAATTGCCTGGGAATTCAGGTGCAAACAACAGATGTAGTCTTAGAGAATGTTTCTGCAAGGAGCACAGGTTTATATGAAAGCTCTGAAACAACGAGAGCTTAAACCAAATACCATACACCCTTCACAGTATCTTAGAAAACATTTACAAAGATGCGTTTCATTGACATATTTAGAACCAATTAGTCTGCTCAACATTGTTTCTCCAAATTGCATCATATCATCGCTTCATTAAAAATGCTCCAATTAAGGGAAAGAAAGAAGTTTCTGTAGGGTAGCTGCCTGGACACATTAGTCTGAGGCTTTTCCATTACAGACCAAATCGCAGGTCAGTGTTACCATGAGAACCACAGCATTTCTCCGGCTGTTAGAATTATTAACTCAAAGAACATGCATCTTCTTAAACTCTGCCTGTTATTTATCTACTGTTCCATGGGCTTGACTCTGCTGAGAGTGAACTCTATTAATCATCAGTCGAAAAAAGTGTAGGGGCTGCCGGAGAGAGAGCAGCCGTGCCTTCCTTCCTCCAGGGAGTGGTGGTGGCAAGCCATTTCCCCGCATTGCTCCATCTCTTGTGGAAGGTAGAGACGAGGGATTGAAAAGCCCTGGAGTGAAGACAAGTCTGGAGGAGCTGGGACCTTGCCCAGAGATGAGAAAGACGGGCTGTCAGGGGCTTTCAAGTCCTCTCTGCCACTGCACAGATGACATGGATGGGTGACCAGATACCACCTCCGTCCCCTTGCCAGGTCCAACTTTCCATCTAGAAGTGAAGACTACTCATTGTGAACTAGGATGTGCCCATCACCATATACTGTACAGAATGCTTTCTGAGCCCTTAACCGTTTATGTCTCTCATGCAGTACGCCTTCTTACCCCCATTTTACAGAAAACAAAACTGAGACTACAACCTTCTCAAGAAGCCAAGCCAGCAGGTGGAGAAACTGGGCCTGCAAGTGAGATACTCTGTTTTAAAATCCCCCGCTCCCCATATAAAAACTTGTGTGCAGATGTTTAAAGCAACTTTGTATTCTTAATCGCCCAAACTTGGAGGCAACCAAGATGTCTTTTGGTAGGTGAATAGTTAAATAGACTGTGGTCCCTCCAGACAATGGAATGTAATTCAGTGCTGAAAAGGAATGAGCCTTCAAAACAGGAAGAGACATGGAGGAACTTTAAATGCATATTGCTAATTGAAAGAAGCCAGTCTGAAAAGACTGTATGCTATATAATTTCGGCTATTTGATGTTCTAGAAGAGGCAAAACAACAGAATCAGTAAAAAGATCAATGGTTGCCAGGCATTAAAGGGAAGGGAGAGATGAATAAGCTGAACACAGAATTTTTAAGGCAGTGAATATATCCTAAATGATACCATAATGGTTTACTGTTGTTGGTTAGTTGCTACTGACTTTCCTGTGACCCCATGGACTGAAGCCTGCCAAGCTCCGTCTGTCCACGGAATTTCCCATGCAAGAATACTGGAGAGGGTTGCCAATCCCTTCTCCAGGGGATCTTCCTGACCCAAGGACTGAACCCGCCTCTCTTGCATTGGCAGGCAGATTCTTTACCACTGAGCCACCAGGGAAGCCTTATTTGTCCACATTGATAGAATGTGCAACTCTGAGAAACAACGATAATGTAAACTATGAACTTTGGTAATGCAGGGCCATTGATTGCAACAAATGTAGGGACTTCCCTGGGGGTCCAGTGGTTAAGACTTCCCCTTCCAATGCAGGGGCTGTGAGTTTAATCCCTGGTCAGGGAGATAAGATCCCACATGCCTTGTGGCCCAAAAAACCGAAACATAAAACAGAAACAATAGTGTGCTAACTGCTGCTAAGTCGCCTCAGTCGTGTCCGACTCTGTGCGACCCCATAGACAGAAGCCCACCAGGCTCCCCTGTCCCTGGGATTCTCAAGGCAAAAACGCTGGAGTGGGTTGCCATTTCCTTCTCCAATGCATGAAAGTGAAAAGTGAAAGTGAAGCCGCTCAGTCGTGTCCGACTCTTAGCGACCCCATGGACTGCAGCCTACCAGGCTCCTCCGTCCATGGGATTTTCCAGGCAAGAGTACTGGAGTGGGTTGCCATTTAACAGATTCAATAAAGACTTTAAAAATTGTCCACGTCAAAAAAAAAAAAAAGTCTTTAACTAATGTACCAGTCTGGTGGGGGATGTTGATAATGGGGGAGGCTGGTCATGAGTAGAAACAAGAGGGTGCTTGGGAAATCTTTGTACCTTCCTTTCAACTTTGCTCTGCACTTAAAACTGCTCTAAAGTACAGTCTTCAAAGAAAAATCCCACGCTCTTTCCTCGTTATCACCCCACAGAAGAACCAAAGCTATTGCCATCTAACAAGATGGAAGAAGATGGCCACCATGACCAGATGCTGTGATGGGAAAGATGGAGGGGAGAACGCAGGGTGTCACAGTGGGTGGGGCCTGAGGGGCACAGGGCACAGGGCACCCCCGTCAAAGGCCCTGGCTGGGCTGCCAGCCTCTGGCTCAGCTTGGCTGTCGTCGTTCATTTCTCAAGGCGTCTCGTCATATGCCCTGCCAGGCGCTGACTCATTCTCCTAAGTAACTCGCTTATTTATTGGTAACATGCATATTGAGATATGTACACATTAAGCGTGTGTGCTGAGATGTGGTCTCACAAAGCAAGCACTACGCACTAGTATCAAAACAGAATCCTAGAGGTTCCGGTCAATAACTTTTCTCAGTCATTACTTCTGCTGTGGTTCCTAATACCAGTTTTAGAAACCAGTTCCCAAACCAAAGCCATATCAGTTTTGCCTATTTTTGAGCTTTTTATAGGTGGAACCGAGGCTTCCCAGGTGGCAGCTAGAGAGTAGCCACCACTCGTTGAAACTAGAGATAAGCCCATGTGCAACCACAAAGTCCCAGTGCAGCCAAAATATGAATACATAAATAAAAATCTAAAAGCAAGAATGATCTCAAATTCCAAAGGTGGCCGACAACAGTTCCGGGGTCTGTTAGCCCAGTGCCCTCGTGGGGATCTCACGGGACGGAAGTGGAGAAAGGTCAGGACAGGTTGGTGATTGTGGTTCCTGCCACCCAGGGCCATCAGGGAAGGGCGGGGTGTTTATTGAGAGGGGTTTCAAGGAGGCCACACAGTAGGTCCCTTATGGGTGTCCTGGAGCGCAGTGTCTCAGATGGCCGAGAGTGAAGGGGCGTGACCTCACTGGGAGCAGGCACACCTGCTCTGATTCAGGGCAAAGACACGTGTTTCCTGGGAACAGTGGAAGCCACCAGGAGGCAGAGTCTCCTAGGATAAACAGGCGATTTCAGCAGAAAGAAGCTAGAGGAAGGGGGGCTGCTCACTCAGATCCTGCCCCGCTAAGGGAGCAGAATCAAGTGGGTTGCTGGGTAGAGCTCCAAGGAACTCGCAGAATGATCCTTGAGTATGTTGTTATGGTTCGGTCACTCAGTCACGTCTGACTCTGACCCCATGGACTGCAGCACACCAGGCTTCCCTGTCCATCACCAACTCCTGGAGCTTGCTCAAACTCATGTCCATTGAGTCGGTGATGCCATCCAACCATCTCATCCTCTGTCATCCGTTGAGCAAGTGGAGCCTGTAAAAGCCTGCTTCTGGGTGCAGGAGACCAACAGCTGTCCTGTCCTGGCTCTCTCCTGGCATCCTGAGCGGGAGGAGCCAGAAGCAGCCCATGGATGGCTGAAGAAAGACGGCAGCACTTGATGGAAATGGAGAAGAACTCACCCACCGCCACCCTGTCCTGCTGCTTTTTCATTCAGAAACTAGAGCCTCTGGGTGGAGAAGAGTTTAGCTTCATACGCAGTTGGGAGTTTGGACTTGACATCCTTCTGGCGTGTAAGACCCCAGCCACCCTCTCCTGCTGCTTTTTCATCCAGAAACTAGAGCCGCTGGGCGGAGAAGAGTTTAGCTTCATAGCAGTTAGGAGTTTGGACTTGACATCCTTCTGGAGTGTTAACCATTGCAGTGAGATGACTCAAGAGTGGCAGCAGCAGTCACAGGACTTTTAGTTGCTGCAAGGGGTTTGAGCAGCCTGTGAAGCCCTGGCTCTGGAGGAGCGAGGCCCTGGGACGGCGCTTGGGGCTGGCGATGGGCTGGGAGATGCGTTTGTCAAGGCGGAGGCCTCTGTCTGTGTTGTGGTTCTTTCTTGGGTCACACTGTGTGGCTTGTAGGATCTTAGTTTCCCCGACCAGGGATTGAACCTGTAACCCCTGCAGAGGAAGCACGGAATCCTAACCACTGGACCCCCAGGGAATTCCTCGAGGCAGAGGTGTCATGATGCAGGGCGATATTACAGGGTGTTGGATGGGAAATGGTTATGGAGTCCCTCAGGGATACACAGAGGTCTCCCTCCTGGGTCCCCTTGTAAAGTCTGGTTCACCCTGACGTTCTCATTCTCCTCTTGGGATGGAGACGCCCTTTCACAGCATCCAGAGGATGGGTGCCCTCATGGGTGGGATTCTTAAGACCCCAGCATCCCTGAATTTGCAACGAATGTTCTAGGATGGTAGGAGAGAAAGTGCAAATGACCCAGGAGGTTCAGTTACAAAAGTGCCCGAGCACTGCCTAACAGTGTGGCACACTCAGGAAGCCCGTAGCACTGAGTTCCCTGAGCTGTACCTGAGAAGGACTCTCAGTGTTGACTCCTGAACTTGAAAAAGATAAGCAAGAGCGGTAACTCCCAACTGGTGAGACATGGACCAGCTGGGATGGTGTGTGGGATGAGGGATTGGGCTCTGCTCAGAGCATATTTATCCATCTTGTGATCAAATGTGGCCTGTAAACCCACCGAATAAAATGCATTGTGGATGGTGTTCAGCAAATAGCAAGATGCCCATTCTTGAAATGCACTGCTAAATTTTTCACAACAACACTGTGTCATTAAGTCATTCCCCATCCCAAATATGATCATGGGAAGATCCGAGGTTTTCTTATGCATTGTTCCCTTAAAGAAATGTCCTTAAAGCAGATTGGAAGAAAGAGATACACAGGATTCCGATGCCATTGCGTTAACACTAAGATGCCATTTAGCCAGCATGCAGGCTGCCAGATAAAACTGCGAGGTACTAGGGGGATGAATTGAAAATTGTCATTCCGTCAAGCCTAGTGACAACATTATCTGCAGATCTTAGAAAAATCAGCTCAGAAAAAATCCCTGGTTGGTAGTGATCCTCTTAGATAGATTGAAATCTTTCCAGGCTATTCCTCGGGGCTCATCAATCAAGGGCAGTTGTCATGGCAAACAGTTGAATAGATGGTTTCCATTTAATTACCTCCAGCCCTCCAGATATTGAAAGCACTTGAGACACAGGCCCCACTGGCCCTTGACTCCCTGGCTACAATAACCATTGCCCCCCACCACCACCTTCACCCAGGGGCATTCATTCTCTCACTCAGTAAACAGGTACCCAGTGCCTATTATATGCCAGGCAGGTTGTCTGGCCAAGGATGCTTCTGTGAAAACGTCAGGGGCTGTCCACGATTTCACACACTTCGAGCTGGACCTGCGGACAAGGGGGATGTGAGTCTGTGCTGTGTGCGTGTTCACAGGCAGGCGCTGGAGCCTGGGAAGATCTCGGGGTTTGGCCGAATGGCCAGGAGCTGGGAGTTGGGAGTTCCAGGTAGTCAACAGTGAGATCACAAAAGTCTTGGTAGAGGGAAGAGGTCCAGGTCTAGTCTTTCCGCATCACTAGGGATGAAAGGAAAGAGCAGGAGACGGGGACATCCATCAAAGCGGGCAGGCTACTACCTGCCAGTGATGAGGACCTAGTGGGTAAAAGGAGGGATGTAGGAAGAATGGGCAAGAAAGGAAGAAGGGTCCTGGGAAGTTACTTGGACAGTATCACAGTTTCTGCATCTCCCATTCGTTCAATGTCAAGTGTATGGGAGACTAGAGTAAAAGCTTGTCTTAAAGAAGCAGAGTTAGGGTGGGGACCACGTAGACAGTGACACAGCTAACCTTCCATCCGTCATCCATTCATTTATCCATCTACTCATCCCTCCCTCTGTCCATCCATCCATCCATCCATCCATTCATTGATACAGCCAGCTATCCATTCAGTCATTTGTTCATTTCAGAGCATCTACTATGTACCATCATGTAGGGGTAATACACATGGAGCAAATCATTTCACAGGACTTATTTAGCCATCAATATGAGTTATGCTATGAATGTCCATGATTAGAGTGTCATGGAAGGCTTCCCCGGGGCAGTGAAACTCTACGGAGGTGTGGCAAATGAGGAGGAACTAGAAAGAAAATTCACTGGAGGAGGGGAAAGCAAGGATAAGGACTTTACACAGAGACGAGTGCCCAGTGAACAAAGGTGGACACTGACCATATGCAGAGGGCCCCTGGGACTTGATCCTATAAGCATGGGGGCTTGAATGAGTGGACAGATGAAGGGTCTGCATTTTTAAGTGATCATGCTGCTGCTACAGGGAGAAGGTAGTGGAGGAGGGCAGGCTGGAACAGAAGGCTGGAAAGCTATGGACCTTGAGAATATCCATCTTCCAAGCCCCTTCCATCCTTCCAAGCTCCCCTGCCTCTTAGGATAACCACATCTTTGGGTTGACTTGGGAGTGTTGCCATATTAAGAGAAGGAAAGGGAAGCACAGAGAAAGAGGTGATATACTCAAGGCCTCCGGCAAGATGACAGAAGCAGGACCAAAATGAAGGTTTTTAAATTCCAAGTCCAGGGCTCTTTCCTTTGTACCATGAAATCACCATCAATTTAGCCATCTGGGCGAGGGTTGGGATACAAGCTGCTAAGTAAACCATTATCTGGGATGCAGAGTGTTTTTTTTTTTTTTTTACTATTGTGGCTGCTACAGCAACACAGTTGACTTTCTAATTATGTTTTTGCTTGGGCTAATGTAAAAATTAATTTTCATTCCCTGAACAACCATCAGCTACTGGTAAGAGGAGATAACTGAACAGAGTGAGCCATATATTCATCCAATCCCAGGACCATCTACAAGCTGGGGCAGGAAGCTGTCATCTGTTACATACGTGTTCTGTGCTCTGTGCTTTGTGTGATGCCTTCTTTTTCCCAACCCTGTGACATAGATTTTAATATTCCCATTTTAAAGATGAGAAGATGGAAGCCACAGAGGTTAAGCAACTTGCTCAGAATTACCTGTGAAGTAAGTAGTACGACAGAACTTAAGCTGCATCTGTGTCTAAAAGTAATTCTCTTTCTGCAACGCTGGACCGCTTCCGGTTCTAATATTCCTGTAGATTGCTGGTGGCAATGTGAGACAGGGACAAGGGGGCCAGAAAAGAATCAGAAGGGTCTGGCCTACAGTAGCATGTGTGGGGGCTACCACTGTTCAGAGGCTAGTTCTTAGCTTTGGTTCTTCTACCTAGGTGTTTCAGGTCACAGGGAGATATGTGAGTCTTAGGAGAACTAGTTCATGTGGATCAAACTCACAAGAGCCTGATGTATAAGTCTGAGTGACAGTCTATTCCCTGGCCAGAAGGACCAGAATTTCCAGGTCTATTTTCCAGGGCGTATTTTTCCCAGAAGATGGATAGACTGGCTTTCTAAGCAGAAGGCTGCTTGGCATGTGTGAAATCAGAAGCAAAGTATCTGGGAGGCAACTCTAAAGTATCCCTTGCATAGCTTGTGGATGACTTATTTTCAGCTTCCTTTCTCATGCGATGGGAATGCTTCAGTGTCTCTTTTCTTTAAACAGCTGAGTATGTGTTGTCATGCTCTTTGCTCTTGTTTTAGACTTTTCTTGATACCATCCCTCTGTAGAAATATATTTTTTTTTCCATGAGGGACAGTCTTGTCCTGGACACTCTCCCAGCTTCTGGTAGCCTCAGTGTTCTCTGGCTTATAGATGGCATCCTCCCTGGATCTTTGTATCATCTCCCTCTCTGTGTCTTTCTCTCTGTCCAAACTTCCCCTTTCTAGAAGGACGCTGGTCGTATTGGATTACAGTCCACCATCATGACCTCATTTAAACTTGATTACTTCTGTTGAGATGCTGTTTTCAAGTAAAGTCATATTCTGACATGTACTGGGGGGTAGGAAACCAGCATCTCTTTGGGAGAGGGGGGTACAATGCTACCCATATCAGTTCCCTTAGGGCCAAACCCACAAATAAGGTCAGGAGGGAGCCAGGTAAAGAAATGGTAGGGCTACAGGCTTCCGTGAGAGATCCCTTCCCTGGACTCAAGATAGTGAAAGCCTTGGGACTGTGCCCACTGGCTTTCCCAGGGCAGCCTCAGCATGGTGCCCACAGCACCAACCACGGGAGGGGTCTCAGCAGGGCCACCAGGGGGGACAACAAGGCACAGCAGAGAGAGAGAGAGGGACCCCAGAGAGAATGGCTGCAGTATTCCTATCATCGCGTCCCCTTTCTTTTTCTCAAGTGACTGGTGACTATGTGTCCCTTGCAATTAAAGAATCTGAATAAGAAAGTGACCTGCCTCTACGACCTGGGGTTACTGTAGTGGCTCCTTAATCATGACCAAACACACGGTCCAGGCATCAGGGCTGATAACATTCTGAGCAGGACATTACATTTCTCTTTCAATCTGCTGACTGCCATAGTCTATGTGACTCTAGCTCTCATCCCCTCATGTCAACCAACAGCTCTTCCCAGCTAGAACATTCTGTAATTTTTACCATAATTGGTCAATTAAGCCCAAAGAGTCCCTTCAACAGGCAGCCTTAAAGATGCACTTTAGAAAACCCACCAAATGGGTAAGTCACGTGCCCCATAAGTGAGAGTTTATTATCTAACTCTCTGGGAAGCAAACCAGAATTCCTTCCCAAATGTGAGATTTACTTTAAGCTCAAGTTATTTTTAAAAGGTAGACAAAACCCATGATATCATCCCACTATTAATTTGTAGATGTGAAAAGATTCCTACCAATTCTGAGTCTTAGATAAATACACAAGAGTAATAATAACCTTTACAGAAAGGTATTGAGCCCTAGACAGTTACTGAAGGCAAACGTTATTTGTTCCAAGAAACCTGCACAACTGGGTCTTTTGATTTTGAAAGTAAGCTGCCAGAACAGGCAATTGCAGTTCTTTTTCTATTTCGGGTCTCAAAATACCTTAGAATTCTTTCCATTGTGGCCCAACTGTCAGGGGGAACAACGTGGCACCAATGTAGGAAAGACTCCATATTAGAGTGCTTCAAAGAAATGAAAGTCTCAGGCTTATGTTGGGCAGGAGTGGGGGGAGCAGAAGAAAATTGTTTGTGCCTATAGCCTGCAGATTACTTATATCTTGCTGTGCACTGGGCCTGGGAGCCATGGGCCCTCTCTGCAAGATCTTCATGGTGTAAGCAGGGGGACACATGGGTCGTCAAATAATGCCAATGTCTTGCAATGGTTTCAGTGGAGGATTTCTCAGGTGGCGCTAGTGGTAAAGAGCCTGCCTGCTGATGCAGGAGATATTAAGAGATGCAGGTTCGATCCCTGGGTCGGGAAGATCTCCTGGAGGAGGGCACAGCAACCCACTCCAGTATTCTTGCCCGGAGAATCCCATGGACAGAGGAGCCTGGNGGTGGCGCTAGTGGTAAAGAGCCTGCCTGCTGATGCAGGAGATATTAAGAGATGCAGGTTCGATCCCTGGGTCGGGAAGATCTCCTGGAGGAGGGCACAGCAACCCACTCCAGTATTCTTGCCCGGAGAATCCCATGGACAGAGGAGCCTGGCAAGCGATAGTCTTTGGGGTTGCAAGGAGTCAGACACAACTGAAGCGACTTCACAGACACACATGTCCAGCAAGAGGAGAATGATTGAATGCACCATGGCACATCCATAGATGTGAATCTTTTGTGGCTGTTAAACATGGTTTGGAAGAATATTTGATATTCTTTTTCACACTCACTATTGCGTGTTAAGTAAAAAAGGCAGGGTATAGAGTTCTATACAGTATTGACCTCAGTTCAGTTCAGTAGTCACTCAGTCGTGTCTGACTCTTTGCGACCCTGTGGACTGAAGCATGCCAGGCCTCCCTGTCCATCACCAACTCCTGGACCTTGCTCAAACTTGTGTCCATCGAGTCAGTGATGCCTTCCAACCATCTCATCCTCTGTCGTCCTACTTTATATATATTATGTGATATACCTACATATTTAAATATATGCATATACTATACACTTGCTCATAGTTTATAACATATTATTATAAATTATTGCATTATTATACAATGTATATATATTGTTGTTGTTGAATTGCTAAATCATGTTCGACTCTTTGCGACCCCATGGACTGTCGCCCACTATGCTCCTCTGTCCATGGGATTCTCCAGGCCAGGATACTGGAGTGTGTTGCCATGCCCTCCTCCAGGGGATCTTCCTGACCCAGAGACTGAACTCGTGTCTCTTATATCTCCTGCACTGGCAATCAGGTTCTTTGCCACTCGAGCCAATTGGGAAGCCCTAATAATTTGTATGGTGGCTTAATGCATGCGAAGGTCTGAATGTTTGTGCTCTCCTGAAAATTCACATATTGAAATCCTAACTCTCAAGGATGATGGTATTTAATAATGAGGAAACAGAGCCCACATAACTGAAAAGACCTGATCCAGTATCACACAGTTCAAGGCAAACAGTCCACAAAATCTTCACTACATCAAATTGGCACTAAAAATTTAAAATTCACCTTATGTGTGTGCTAGTCACTAAGTCACATCAGACTCCTGTGACCCCATGGATTGTAGCCTGCCAGGCTCCTCTGTCCATGGGGTTTTCCAGGCAAGAGTGCTGCGGGGATTTGCCATTTCCTCCTCTGGAGATCTTTCTGACCCTGAGATCGAGCTCTCATCTCCCGTGTTCCCTGCATTGGCAGGCAGATTCTTTACCACTGCCCCAACTGGAGACAAAAACCCACCCTGAGAACACTTATTCCTGATCTAAACAGAGGACATGGAGCTCAGTCCCTCGAGGCAAAGTGTGCTTAAGAGATCTAAACACTGAAGGAACATGTCTTTTTAAAAATGTTTCATTTTTTTGAAGCAAGATATACTACTGTGAAGTTGAGAAAAAAAATTAGAAATGATAAAAGTATTTATGATAATGGGTGAGAAACCCATTAAAAATTTTATTAGATAAGGATGACAAAATTAATTTCCCCTGTTTTCATTTTGGTATCAGTGAACATTTGTGTTTCCATAATAAAAATTGCAATGAAAGGGAAATTGGACACAGGGCATTACCCTTTTCCCTCGGCAGGGTGGAGGAGGGTGATTTCTTTTCCCTTGAAAGATGAGGGAGGGCTACCGTGGGTTTAATTAAGGAGGGAGTTGTACGCAGGAAAAGAGCAAGGCTTAAGGTAACACCAGCCTGAGACTTAATTCCCCATGTTGAGTGGCACTCACACACTTGGGCTGTGGCTACACAGACAGGGTGATTTCCAAGGTGTCTCTGCTACTGGCTCGTGGTACTGGGCAGGGGACCTCACATCTGCACTTTTCACTTTTCCTTTCTGTGAAGTGGTGCTTCTAAGAGTACCTTGCACCTGGGAGCTATGCAATGAGATGACCCATTCCTTAGAACAGTGCTTGGCACTTGGTGATGGGGCCATCGAATGTCACCTGCTATCTGCCCTTGGCACAGAATGGTATGACTTCAACCTCATTGGGGGAAATTGACCTTTGTGTCTGAAAGGATTTGGGTTTTGAATATATTTACCCATTCACTCTCTCCCTCAAAACTCTGCTAGGCAGTCTGCATTCATCTCCTCCTGTGACACCAGAGACCAGATCAAGATGCCAGCAACCTTTGTAGTTGCCTCGGGGGCAGAAACTGTAGCCACGAAAGGATGCTGGGAATAATGTGTTTGATGGAAAAAAGACCAAGAACAAAAGGAGACAGCGACTTCAGAGAGGAGAAATACACAGAGAGAGATAACCAATAAAAGACAAGACGACAAATACATTTTTTCTCCTTAACCAAACTAAGAATACCCCCCGAGGATTTCAATTCGTAAAGGGTCAGTTCAGATGAACCTAAATGGAGACTAAGTTCACCGAGCCTCTGATCCTTGTCTCTGTATTGATTATGGCTTATAAACAAGGGTGAATTGTAAGTCCTTTGTTTATTTTGTTTGGCTAAAGGTGAGAGAAAGCATTCTGCCCGTGGCTTCGTGGGAGGATGCTGTAGAAATGGGGAATACCAGGTCCTAAGTGTGGTGGACCCTTAGTCTGGACCCTGAAACAGGAGTGGGCCCACTAGAGAGATGAAGGGGGTGGTCAGAATCCAGAGAACCATCAGATATGGGATTTTATGGGACTGAAGTCACAAGTAATGGGGTGCTGCAGGTGCCCGGTTTCGTGATGCGATGTGGCTGAAAGTCAGCTGTGCCTCCCCTACGCTGACCCAGAACACAGAGGACTCTGGCCCCGTGGTTCATTTATTTATCTTTGGCTATGCTGGGTCTCTGATGCTGTGCAGGCTTTTCTCTAGCTGTAGCAAGTGGGGGCTAATCGTTAACCACGGTGTGCAGGCTTCTCTTGTGGAGCTCGGGCGCTAGGGCACGTGGGCGTCAGTAATTACAGCATGTGGGCTCAGCAGTTGCGGCTCCCAGGCTCTAGAGCACAGGCTCAGTAGTTGTGGCGCATGGGCTTAGTTGCTCCGAGGCAAGTGAGATCCTCCCAACCCAGGGATGGAACCCACGTGATCCTGCATTGGCAGGTGGATTCTTTGCCGCTGAACCACTAGGGTAGCCTTGCAGCCAAATTTTTAAACCAAATATAATCAAGTGGCAAAATGCTTAATCCATGCAATACGGTTTGCCAGGTCCTGAGGAATTTCCCAGGGCACTGGATTTTCAGTATGGAAACTGGAAAAGTCAGAGGAAAACCAGGAGGAGTTGGTCCCCTAATGTGGTGAATGAGTGTGATGGTTAATTTACGTGCCCAGATGAAGCATCATCTGGGTACCTGTAAGGGTGTTTCTGGATGAAACTAGCATTTGTATTGGTGACTTTGTAAAAGCAGATGGCCCTCCCTAATGTCAGTAGGCTTCAGGCAAACTGCTGAGGAGGGGAAGAGTACCAAAGACAGAGGGACAAGAGACTCACCCCCTTTTTCCTTTCTGTCTCACCCTTGAGTTGGACCCTCTTCTCATCTTCTCCTGCTCTTGGATTGGGATTTACATCACTGGCTCCCCTGGTTCTCAGGACTTTGAACTTGGACTGAATTACACTATGGGATTTCCTGGGTTTTCCCTGATAGGAAATCCCATAGTGTTGTTTTGTTTTTGAAAGCAAAGTCAGGCTTTAATGATCCGTTTTCTGTTTCATGATATTTTCTTTCAAGCAAAGGCCATGTTTTTGTAAGATACTACATTTCAATGGGGCTATTCTTTGTCCCCAGCAAGCATTCCTGAGTGGTAGGTTTCAGGAGGGTTTCAATTTATTGCTTCTGGTGTCCAGTAACCTTGGAATGAGTGTCTGTCTCCAGGCCCCCTGAAGGACACGCTTTTTCAGAGAGTTACTGCTCTTAAATTGTTCTCTAATAAAAGCAAGTGTCCCCCATTCTAAGTAGAGTTGGTAAAAGAATCTGCCTGCAATGCAGGAGACTGTGGTTCAATTCCTGGGTTGGGAAGATCCGCTGGAGAAGGGATATTCTTGGGTTTCCCTTGTGGCTCAGCTGGTAAAGACCCGCCTGCAGTGTGAGAGACCTGGGTTCAATCCTTGGGTTGAAGATACTCTGGAGGAGGGAAAGGCTACCCACTCCAGCATTCTGGCCTGGAGAATTCCATGGACTATACCGGACACAACTGAGTGACTTTCACTTTCACTTTCCAGCTTACAGACAGCAGATTGTGAGACTTACCTTTATAATCACATGAACCAATTTATCGAAATAAATCCATGTACATGTGTATGCATGTGTATATATATAAATAAATAAATAAATAAATAAATAAATATATAATTGTTGTTGTTCAGTCGCTAAGTCATGTTCTACTCTTTGCAACATCATGGACTGTAGCATGCCAGGCTCCTCTGTCCTCCACTATCTCTTGGAGTTTGCTCAGGTTCATGTCCCTTGAGTCAGTTATGCTATCTAACCTTATTCATCCTCTGCTGCCCCTTTCCCTTAATATCTATGTGTGTTATATATATATATATATACACCAACCGTATTAGGATTATGATATGTATCTACACCTATATATAGTCAGTGTTCTCTATGTATCTCTATATTTAGAGATAGTCAGGGTTCTATGTGTATATATCTTACTGACTCTGTTTCTCTGGAGCTCCTTGGAGAACCTGACTAACACCATAGGTCAGGGACAGGAGAGGTCTGCAGGCTGCATTCGTTAGAGAAGACCTCCAGGGGAGAACTTTGAGGCATTAAAAGATCCTAAGAAACCCCTCTTCTCTTCTTCATCTCAAACCGTGTCACTCACTGTGAGTGTTTTTTTTACAGCGTGGGTCTCCTCCACAGCTCCTGATTCTCTGCCTCCTCCTCACTGAGCTGTAAATAATCATTTCGGACTTCAGACGCCGCTCAGATAAGCTGTGATTGAAAACACGGTCTTTGCCAATGGAACATGTCTCTTTGCCAGTGACAGCCTGTTGGAGCAGGAGGTGGGAAGCCCAGATGCACAATTACTTCTGGGCTTCCAACAGCATCCCATTCGAGGTTCACAGAAGCACAACTAAATCAACACAGATTTTGTTTCAGGCGTCACTGGTCACAGCTGTGGAGGTATCTCGGCTATTCCTATGAAGAATTTCCCACAAGGGCTAGATGGAAAGGTTGGAGAATCAGGGTAGGAAATATTGAGAGAGGAATAATACTAGGCTTAGAAATCCAAGCTTCTTGTCTTTTTCTGAAATGAAATCTTTTTGTTGTTATTATACTGAAGAAAGTACAAATTACAAACTGATTGCTCACATAAAGCAAAATTTTCAGAATCATAGATGAAATTGCTAATTACAGTTGTAATATGATCAGCTAACTTAAAACCGTGAAATTTATTTAACCCTGTAATGTTGAGGGTCATGTATTTTTGTTTTTTAACTCTTTGGTTTTTATTTTACTTAACTTCACTCTATTTTATTTTATTTTGGCTTTGCTGGGTCTTTGTTACAGCTTGCAGGCTCTTCATGTGGTACGCAAAGACTTAGTGCCCCTGAGACGAGTGGGGTCTTGGCTCCCTGACCAGGGATCCAACCTGATTCGATTTCTATCAGTGATGAAAAGCAGCCTCAATAAAACGGCGGAGAGAAGTTGAGAAAGGGACATGGACAGGAGTGAAATCAACAAGATGAGAGCTCAAGGTTACTGGTGATCAGAAACCAAAAAATGCCATTCAAACAACAGGGAGCTTACCCCTTCCTGCCTATTAAACTGGTGGAAATTAGAGAGCTGGGTAACACCAGCATTGATGGGATCGGGGCTTTGGGTGATAACTTTGACCTTTTTCAGTTGGGCTTGATCAACAGACAGCATCAGCTATAGGTCAGAAAGTAGGAGGGGAGGTGGCTGGGTAGTTGTGTATCAACCAATCGTCTCCCTGCAGGGACACTTGGGGCTGTTGGTGTCCCACTACCAGAGGCCACAGCTCCTTCCACACAGCCCTCTGCACACTGGACTGGTCCTGCTGGGCTCCGCTGATCACTTCCACCTCTTGCTCCTTCATCCTTAAGGTAGTGATGTTCCCACACTGCAGTTTACCCAGACCTCTTCAGATAAACCCTTTATTAAGTAAGCACTCTTCACCTACCCAGTTGGATGTGCTATCTTAGTTCAATTTGCATGGTGACTAAAACCTGGTCAATAGGGAAAGTAACAACTTTCCCAGACCTACTAGTAGAAAAATTCAGTAAAATCACTGGTCATTGCCCCCAAAACTTTGAAAAAATGCTGACCTTAAAACCACCTCCCAAAAAAGACAGAAGACCATACAATTTCTCCCGTAACACAAATGTCACTGATCCAGACACCTGATTAAGATAACCAAAATTATTATAGAATAATCTCAGGAGTATAATCAGAACTATCTGATTAAAACATCTCAATCAGTAGAATTTAACAATACATCAAAATAACAAATATAATGTAGTAAGCATAAACCATGAAAGGCTTACTCCAAGTATAAAAATGATTAAAGAAACATATTAAGGGACTTTCATGGTGGTTCAATGGTTAAGACCCTCACCTTCTAATGCAGAGGTGTGTAGATTCAACCCCTGGCTGGGGAGTAAAGATTCCACATGCCTCTGGGTCAAAAAACCAAAACGTAAAGGGGAGAAACACTATAACAAATTCAATAAAGACTTTAAAAATGGTTCACATAAAAAATATCAAAAAGAAATATATTTATATGTTAATATAGTTTGTAATGGGCTTCCCTGGTGGCTCAGATGGTAAAGAATCCACCTGCAATGCAGGAGAGCTGGGTCGGGAAGATGCTCTGCAGAAAGGAATGGCTACCCACTCCAATATCCTTGCCTGGAGAATCCCCTGGACGGAGGAGCCTGGAGGCCTACAGTCCATGGGGTCTCAAAGAGTCAGACACGGCTGAGCAATTAACACGCATACACACAGCTTCTAACATCATCTACCAAAATGAGTGTATAAATCAATAAATGAAAGGATATAAAACAGCACTCTCTTAATTCAACTCATTGTTATTTAAAAAGTGTCAGAATGGGAGACTACTTCCTTAAAGTAACGAAAATAATTCCAAGCTAGCCCCTTTGACAGCATGCTCACAGGAGAAGGAAGCTCTATAGTCAATCCTTCCATAGTCAATCCTTCTCAAAGTGAGCAAAAGAAAGAAAAAGCCTCATCCGCNACTTCCTTAAAGTAACGAAAATAATTCCAAGCTAGCCCCTTTGACAGCATGCTCACAGGAGAAGGAAGCTCTATAGTCAATCCTTCCATAGTCAATCCTTCTCAAAGTGAGCAAAAGAAAGAAAAAGCCTCATCCGCCGTATAGTTCATTTCCTTTTTGAATGTTCCTAGATGCGGTTATGGTGGCTTGGCCATCAAAGGGGTTGGAGTCTGGTTTTAGCCTCAGAGGACTCCTGGAGGCAATAAGGCTCCTCCCTGCTGCCTGCGCTACCAGGGGCAATACTTGCTTCTGGTCCAGAAATTCACAGCAGCAGAAAACAGAAAGCTCCTCTTTATTCCTTTGGGGTTCTCTTGTCCAAACCCCTCATTTTCCATANTCCTGGAGGCAATAAGGCTCCTCCCTGCTGCCTGCGCTACCAGGGGCAATACTTGCTTCTGGTCCAGAAATTCACAGCAGCAGAAAACAGAAAGCTCCTCTTTATTCCTTTGGGGTTCTCTTGTCCAAACCCCTCATTTTCCATATAAGAACGCTGAATTTCAGACAGAAGTGAATTCCTTAAGAGAAAACATCTACTGGCAGAATTAGGACAAATAACCACCATTTGCTGAGCACCTACCACTCTATCGTCAAACAGCCCTGGAAAAGTGATCTCACTGTGACCTTTCTGCTGGCCGTGAGGCTAAGGCTTGGTGACACACAGCTGGCCTGAGATCATTGGGAAAAGGAAGCCAGGGACAGAGAGACATGACACTCAAGCTTGTCATTTTTATCGCTATTGCATTCTATAAAATAATTTCCTAGGTTTTCTATTTCTTTTAATGATTTGTTCCACATTTAATTAGAAGATAGAAAGGGCTTCCCTAATTCTAGGGTGGCACAGTGGTAAAGGAATCTGCCTGCCAATGCAGGAGACACAAGAGACATGGGTGCAATCCCTGGGTTGGGAAGATCCCTGGAGGAGGAAATGGAAACCCACACCAGTATTCCTGCCTGGAAATTTCCATGGACAGAGAGCCTGATGGGCTACAGTCCATGTGGTCACAAAGAGGATGAGATGGCTGGATGACACGACCAAGCACGGCACAGAATTAGGGTGCCATCTATCCCAGCAATGGCAACTGCATTTCTGATTTAGTCTGNTCCAGCCATCTCTTCCTTGGTCACCCCCTTCTCCTTGTGCCTTCAATCTTACCCAGCATCAGAGTCTTTTCCAATGAGTCAGTTCTTCACATTAGGTGGCCAAAGTATTGGAGCTTCAGCTTCAGCATCAGTCCTTCCAATGAATATTTAGGATTGATTTCCTTTAGGAGTGACTGGTTTGATCTCTTTACAGTCCAAGGGACTCTCATACTTGGTGTTTACTAAACCTTAGGCCATGGGCCAGGTACTGAGGTTACAGCACTGACAAAGAAGCTTAGAGAATATTCTACCCTTGCATGGAAAGTACTGGGAAGGATAAATAGATACGAGAGATACGTAACCTGATAGGTGAGACACCTGTCTGTAGGCCCTGGATACCATCTCCAATTCCTCGTATGCTTTCCCTGATGCTAAAAGCATGGGGACCAACTTCCTCCAACCCCTTGCCAACAGGATTTTGGTTTACAGTCTGTGCTGAGAGGCTCACAGACAAGATTTAGAAAAAGGGAGATAAGTGGAAGATATTTTCACAGTGACAAGTAGAACCAAAGGTTTGAGGGAGGTGTGACATTTTGCAGAGCGATCCTGTTGGTGGGGCTTTAGGCAGCTGTGACAGGAACTGTGGGTTCCTGACCCAAGGGACAGTGGAGTGGCGGTATCTTCTTTCCTTCCTTGAAATGTAACCATGTATTGTGGAGGTAGAAATGGTCTTTCAGGCCCTCTTCTCTTTCTGCCCTTGATCATATGCTTGGGGAAGACTGAGGCTCTGCGTATTGGAGATTCTGATGAATAGGAGAAGTTTCCCCAGCCCTCATCCCTATCTGATTCTACTAAGACCCCTTGAAACCAGAATCGTCCTTTCCATTCCTGAGGAGGCTAGGCTTCCATCCCTTAAAATCTCTAGCAATGGCTTCATCTGAGACCATTACCTTGCCAAGAACCATCCTCAAGAAGACCTCAAGAACCTCCCCTCCCACGCTTTTATTGTCTTCTGTCCCATAACTGGATGAAATCCTAGCATATCCCAGACAAATGTGTACAGGGGACTTCCCTGGTAATACAATGGATAAGAATCCACTTGCCAATGCAATGGACATGGGTTCAATCCCTGGTCTGGGAGGATCCCACATGCCTCGGAGCAGCTGAGCCCGTGCGCCATAATTACTGAGCCCATGCTCCAGAGCCTGAAAACTGCAACTACTGAGTCTGTGTGCCACATGCACTGAAGCTCAAATGCCCTAAAGGCCGTGCTCTGCAGCAAGAGAAGCCGCAGTAATGAGAAACCCATGCATTGCAAGTTGGGAGTAGCCCCCACTGTCCCCAGCTAGAGAAAGACTGCATGCTGCAGTGAAGACCTAGCTAGCACAGCCCAAAATAAAATAATAAATTAATTTCAAAAGAATGTGTACAAGGTCTAACCTGGGAAGAGAGTTTGCATACCAAAATAATATTGTTTTCATTAGTGTTGGTAGATACTGAAGAAATATGTGTGGGAATGNTAGCTAGCACAGCCCAAAATAAAATAATAAATTAATTTCAAAAGAATGTGTACAAGGTCTAACCTGGGAAGAGAGTTTGCATACCAAAATAATATTGTTTTCATTAGTGTTGGTAGATACTGAAGAAATATGTGTGGGAATGGGTTCCAAGGAGTATCGATCAAGGAAGTATCTATCTGAAATCTAGGAAAATTTATCTTTGGGGGGAGGTGCCTTGTAATTCCATTCTGTATAAAATACCTTAAGGAATGACTAAGTAAATACAGTCACTATCACATTTCAAGAGGGAAATTTTGTCCTTCCATCAGAGAAAAACCAGAGTAGGCTGAGGGCAAAGGGGTCATAAGTCAGGTAGTGCAAGATGGAAGTTCTGAACAACAGGAGCCTCACTGCAGTTGCAAACAAACAGAATAAGACTTTAAAATACGCAGCTTCTTCTTTGTTTTGTTATTCAAATATTTGTTAATAATTATGAAATTTTAATTTCCTCTCCTCTTCTCCTGGGTTTGTGCGTGCTAAGTTGCTTCAGTTTTGTCCAATTCTTTATGACCCTATGAACTGTAGCCCGCCAGCCTCCTCTGGGAAGCCAGGGATTCTCCAGGCAAGAATACCGGAGTGGGTTGGTTGCCATGCCCTCCTCCAGGGGATCTTCCTGACCCAGGGATTGAACCCGTGTCTCATGTCTCCTGCACTGGCAGGCAGCTTCTTTATCACTTACTGGCACCTGGGAAGCCCTTCCTCTTCTTATGCTTTCTCTAAGAGGAATACAGGTGGTAGACATTAAGAGTGGTGGAGACTGAACGGAAGAGAAGGAGACTGGAATCATCACCGTTAATGATGAACCAGGACTCCAAAAATCTGTGTTCATGCCTCTAGTTCATGCTCCCATCCGTGTAATAATTAAATGTCAGGCTCAGAGATCTGTACGTTTTGCTGACACACCGAAAAATACCACGAGTGTATATTAATCACGCAATCAGAATCCATGAACCCATCACTCTCAGATTCTGTGGAAGCTTTCCCTTCTCCCATGTGATCTGGAAAATGCTGGCAAAATTTTATATCAGCGAAAATAGCGATGTGATTTTCTGGTGTCTATGTAACCTCATCGCCATATCTGTATCTCTGACAGAGCCTGCTTTTTCTTCCTCAAGTCTTGAAAATAAGGAATAGACATTTCAAACCCTTTTCGGCAGAAAGGATAATACTCTCCTGGTATCCAAGCTATAAATGGATCGGTCTTGGGCAAAAAAATAAACTCCCTGACATTTCTGCTCATCGCCATTAAAATATCCCTCTGGCAATATCAGATTGTGGCATTTCTACACCATCTATGTGGCATGGTTATAATAAAAGCTTGAAAAACTTGTTTTGGATGAACACATGAAATGAACCTCTTGGGGAAAAAAAAAAGTGGTTTTTTCATAGTAGATAAATAAATAAGTGATTAGTACTTAAATATTCTTTAAATGAGAGTACATTTGTTAAACCTTAATCAAAGGAAATTATCTATCAAAGGACCTGACAAAAATCTAAATTAGAAAACAAGCAAACAAACAATTACCTCACTACTTAATTGCAAAATTTCAACATTTTTAAAGTGCAGGTTTGAACTGAACCAATCATTAAATATAGAAAACTGCATTGAAATAGGCCAATTTGCTTACCACCAAGTTGAACAAAGAGTAGATTATGTAAAAAGCAAAAACAAACAAAATCTGGGAATTCTTAAACAAGTAGAAACAAAAGCAAATGAAATGATTGAATCAACTGAAATCCAAAGTAAAAAGAAAAATTTGTTTCCTGAAGTGATTATCTTGTAACTGAAAAGGTATTCTCTAACATGAACCTGAACCCAAATGCTCACGCTTTAAGATATAGTTAATCGTTTCTAAAAGAGGTGACCATTTTCCATCCTGAAGGGCCAGTTAATATGCAAAGTCTCATAATTTACTTTCATCTTAATTCGACATAAGTAGACAGATCAGTTCAGTTGCTAAGTCGTGTCTGACTCTTTGTGACCCCATGGGCTGCAGCACACCAGGCTTCCCTGTCCATCACCAACTCCCAGAGCTTGCTCAGACTCATGTCCAATGAGTCAGTGATGCCATCCAACCATCTCATCCTCTGTCATCCCCTTTTCCTTCTGCCTTCAATCTATCCCAGCATCAGGGTCTTTTCCAATGAGTCAGTCAAGAAGACAGATAGATATGCAGACAGATTTTCTGTTGGGTGCTGAGCAGCTGGAAAGGAATCTCAGACATCTTGTAAATCTTCCGTCCTGTGGCCTCTCTTCTAAATACAGAAGATTCTCCCAATTCTCCCAGTCCCCCAGGGAGAAATCCCCAATCCCCACCCTTTAACCGTGTCTATGGTAGAAGAGACATTTCCCTCCTGGTGGACTGAATTTAATGTGGCCCTCACAGGAAACCACCCATTGCAATTTAGACATCTCAGTCTTGAGGTAGAATTCCTTCTTCTCTGGGAAACCTGAGTTTTTGCCCTTAAGGGGTTCCACTGATTGAATGTGGACCACCTGCATTATAGAGGATAATATCCTTTACTTAAGCATGAATCTGAGCAAACTCCAGGAGATAGTGAAGAACAGGGAAGCCTGGCATGTTGCTGTCCATGGGGGTCACAGAGAGTCAGACAGGACTTAGCAACTGAACAACAGCAACTGGCTGTAAACATTAATCCTGCCTATAAAACCCCTTTGCAGCAACATCTAGACTAGTGTTGGAACAAGTGGCCAGGTGGCATAGCCTAGTCAGGATGACACAGAAAGTTAGCTGACAGAACAGTGAAATAGCCAAGCTCCGGGGCAGGAGGTCATATTTATTTCAAAGCAACATCTGGAGGAAGCGAGAAGCTGCTAGGAAAGAAGCGGCCTGAGTTAAGTGGGCTGGGACAGAAGTGGAAAGAGGGGCCACCCCATAATGCTCAGCCTGGAAATATGATCTGCATTCTGAAAGCCAGAGAATGAGATGTTTATAAGACCTTTCCTCTCCACAGGTGAAAAATCATTTCACTGACTGAAGCCACCGAGTCCGTTTCAATTTGTAGGCAGCCCACGGGAAAACATCTGCAAAGTTGCTAGATTGCATCAGTTGTGAGTTTGCAGAAAGAAAAAGATAGAGTTCCACATGTCCTCATCCTATGGTCTTCAGCTATTTTACCAACCAATTATTTCAAAAGTGAGCTCGCCTTGCAGAGGCTTGTTTCCAGCAAACCTTCCTGCCCTACCTCCAACCTGTTCCCATTCTTACTCCTGATGCTTGGGTTCATCTATTTACCCTTCTCCTCCTGGTCTCTCCTTGTCCCAAGGTTAAATGACATTTAGTACTTCATCTCCTTAGTGTTGGGACTTCCCTAGTGGCTCAGTGGTAAAGAGTTCACTGACTAATGCAGGAGACGCAGGAGACACGGGTTCAATCCCTGGGTCGGGAAGATCCCCTGGAGTAGAAATGGCAACCCACTCCAGCATTCTCGCCTGGAAAATTCCATAGGCAGAGGAGGCTGGCGGGCTATAGTCCATGGGGTCGCAAAGAGTTGGACATGACTGAGCACACAGATGCACGCACTCCCTAGTGTTACTCAAGCAGCAATGCAAGAAATTGGGTGAGATTCACCCCAGATTTTTCCCCCTCCTCTTCCTCTCCCTCCTCTTTCCCCACTCCTATGAAATCAGCCAAAACTATGGTTTTTCCAGTAGTCATGTATGGATGTGAGAGTTGGTCCACAAAGAAAGCTGAGCACCAAAGAACAGATGCTTTTGAAATATGCTGCTGGGGAAGACTCTTGAGAGTCCCTTGGACTGCAGGGAGATCAACCTCATTAATCCTAAAGAAAATCAACCCTGAGTATACACTGGAAGGACTGATGCTGAAGCCAAAGCTCCAATACTTTGGCCACCAGATTTGAAGAGCTGACTCATTTAAAGAGACCTTGATGCTGAGAAAGATTGAAGGCAAATAGAGAAGGGGGCAGTAGAGGATAAGATGGTTAGAGAGCATCACTGACTCAACGGACATGAATTTGAGCAAACTCTGGGAGATAGTGGAGAACAGAGGAGCCTGGTGTGCTGCGGTCCATGGGGTTGTAAAGACATGACTTAGCAACTGAATGACAACAACAGTGAAATCAGTGTACCTGTACTTAATCTCTTGGGAGCAAATTTCTTGCTCCAGCCCACAGCACTATACAGAATACTCATATCCACCCAAACTCTCCAGCTTGGGATGGTGACTCAGGAAGCTGAATCCTGTGCTTTTAATGGTATATAATGGTACATGGTCAGGGGTTCCCAGGTGGCACTAGTGGTAAAGAATCCGCCTCTGATGCAAGAGACACAGGTTCGATCCCTGGGTCAGGAAGATCCTTTGGAGAAGGAAATGGCAACCCACTCCAGAATTCTCACCTGGAAAATTTCATAGGCAGAGGAACCTGGCAGGCTGCAGTCCATGGAGCCACAGAGAGTTGGACCCGACTGAGCGAGTGAGTACTTAATGGTCAATTAATGCTCGATATTATAATAATAGTTGTTGGGGGGCGGCTGATATGATGTGGGGCTGAAAGAGAGAAACCAGAAATTAAAGACATTTAGCTCTGAAAATTAGTAAGTAGGAAAGAGGCTCCACTGATGACCCCAGAGGCATGGTCAGGTGGGGCAGCCACATTCTTAGTACCAAGAATCTGTAAACACGGCCGAGAAAACGGAACCCAAATGGAGATGTCCAGGCAGAGATGGGTTCTTGAAGGAACAATGCTGAGCATGAACCAAAAGTCAGGAAGAGGAAACCCAGGCTCAGTGGGGTAGAGGAAGTAGGAAGGTGGGAGTGACATGAAGACACCAACTAAAGACCTCTGCCTTGTTCTGGGCTGCTTTCCAGAGATTCTCCACGTGGGTTCTTTTTATTTATTTTAGCTGGGTAGCTCTTAGTTGCACGCGGGCAGTAGTTGTTACGTACGGGCTTTAGTTGCTCCATGCGGCATGTAGGATCTTAGTTCCCCGACAAGGGATTGAACCTGAGTCCCCTACAGTGGCAGGCAGATTCCTAACCACTGGACCCCTCAAGGAAGTCCTTCCCTGTCGGTTCTTATTTCTTGATGTTTTAAAAGGAACTGATGGTGCCCCAGAGTTAGAAATCCTTCCTTAAAAGGCCACAAATGGACAGTTGATTGGATTTTTAGTTAAGATAGTCAGGCATGACTTAGGCATTAAACAGCAATAAATTCAAGACCGAGAGCTCCTCTTAGAGGTTTTATAGTGACCGCTTTCACAGACATAGCCCTTACTGAAAAGTGGAGGGCATGTTTCTTCCACAAAATAGTGCTTCCCGTTCATTCGAGAGTTCTGAAAATATTACCCCGACTCCACATAAAATGCCACTGACCATTGCCTATTAATTGTGATAATGGGGATCCTCTCTCTTGGAATGAGTGTAAACTTCAAGTTGAAGTTTGCGCAGGGTCCTCTCTGATAATGAGTTTGACTGATGCTGATGTTGGCTTGTTTCAGGGTCGGTTTCATTGCAAGACCAAGAGACTTTCCTTACTTCCAACTAGAGGTGAAACAGAAGAACCAATCTGAATCCTACTTTCAACATGATCCAGCCATGTAAGCATAAACAATTCATTTACATTCTGTGAAGTTTCGTCTCAAAGGGATGCTGTGATAATTCAAATCAGCTAGAATTATCCTTCCCCTTAAACTCTAGATTTGAAGATTGGTTTGCAACCCTAGTCCATAAGTTGTGGACAGCCCATTGTCCCTCCCAAGATAGAGTCACAAGATTCTGGGTGGATTCCCTGGTCACTTCGGCTCTCAGCTTTGGTGTTTATACTGTACGGTGTTGCTTCACAGCAGACAGACAGGGAAAATCACCTCCTCTCCCTGACATCCTTCAAACCCTCCCCACTTACAAAAAGGGCAGCTTTCCAGAGTATTCAAATGCAAACTATCGAAGCAGGATATCCTGCATTCTTGGTGTCTAAACCCACAGTGAAACTGAAAGTGGCTCCATGGTTTCTGATTCTTTGTCAGGCTCCCCTGTCCATGAGATTCTCCAGGCAAAAAGGCTGCAGTAAATAGGCATTCCCTTCTCCAGGGGATCTTCCTGACCCAGGGATCAAACCCTGGTCTCCTGCATTGCAGGCAGATTCTTCACCGTCTGAGCCACCAGGAAAGTCACAGGTCACAAGTCACTCCGCTAAGCCTGATCCTCTTTCTCTCTTCCTTCTCTGTTCTCCTCCTCATTTCTATTCATTCTGTTGCAGAACAGTTTGTCTGTTTCTCTCCTAGCACAGTCTCCTTCAGAACTCTGCCAGGGTCTTGCTTTCTATATTGAGTGAGTCATAAGTTATTTTCCTAAGCAGACACGCCCTCCTCTTTTAAAAAAAGACTCTGGCTCGTCTTTCAATACTCAAATTGTTTTCACTCCCACTTTATGATGAAGAATTCCTGACCCTAATCAACAGGAATGCATATTGGGAACTAGCACCCTGGGACTTCGGAGCAAGTGTAATATATTAGGAGTTATGCTAAGAACTTCCCCATCTGTCAATTCATGTATTGCTTTCAAATCTCCCAAACCTGCAGTCCACTTCATAAACTGAGTTCACTCCAGAAATCTATTATGCTGCTTCCTTTTGAGGTCTGGAGATGTAGATCTGTCTTCAGTTGAGACTACAGGTATTAATAGATTCAATTTCCTAAGTTTATTGAGTGGATTAAGTGAAATATTGCCTGTGATACACATACTAAAGAGAGAAGCACCAGATAAGTGCTTAGCAAATATTGTCTCTCATTATAAAAATATTTACTAAACGTGGCTATTTTCCTGTATTTCACTCTTCTAAATATTCCTGAAATGACCCATATTTATACACATATTATTGTGCAATGATGGTTTGTTTGCAGACTAAAATCAGAGACATGTCAAGGGTCAAAGGGTGTTGTGGTTGAACATTTCAATGGATATCACACAATTTCCCCCTAAGAATTATGCCACGTTAACCCCCTCAGAGACTGTGTTTGAGAATGCCTGCTGAATTCAAACCCCCACCAATGTGGGGTGTTATCAACCTTTTTCATTTTGGTCAATATACATAAGTCATATTTTATTTTAATTTGCATTTCCTTATTAGTGAAATTAAGCATGTGTAGATGTTCTTTGTGTTATTCACGTTGTCTACTCATTTGTCTTCAATTAATTACTTAATTTGGCTGCATCGGGTCTTAGTTGCTGCACGTGGGATCTTTGTTGCCATGCCTGGGCCTTTCTCTGGCTCTCACACAAGGGCTCAGTAGTTGTAGCCCTCGGGCTTAGCTGCTCCTCAGCAGGTGGGATCTCATTTCCCTAACCAGGACTCTGAACCCTAGTCCCTTGCAATGCAAGGCAGATTCTTAACCACTGGACCACCACGAAAGTCCCAAATCAGCTTTTCTTTAGATTTATTTGGGCATCTGTTATATGCTGGATCTGGTCTCTGGGCATTGTGAATATAGTGGATATCAGAACAGATGGGTTTCTGCTCTTGCCAACTGAAAATGTTTACTCTTTTTTGTTCTTATTGATTTGTAAAGGCTCACTGCCTCTTTAGAAAATTCACCCTTTGTCTATAATAGGCTACAAATTTGGGGAGGAATGGGATATTTAAAGCAGTTAATACAAGACATCTTTTCAGAGTGTAATAAAGAGTTAATTCTCAGGAGGCACATAGTGGTTTTTCCATACTTGGGGCAAGCAATTATCACTGAGTGTGGTAATGATTTTCCTGATTTTTTGGTAAGAATCAGGAGGTAAGTTTCTTAACACATTCTGGATAAGAGCTGGGACATGGTAGAGGACAAGAGAGGTAAAGTAATTCTTGAATCCTGAATAGATGCCCTGGTTTATAGCAATCCACTAAAAAAAAAAATATTGATTAAAAAACACTTATTGATGTGGCCTGATGGTGGACTCTCAGGCCCACATCCAAAAGGCAGAACTGAAGCAAACTGCCTAATGATAAAGTCATTTGGGTAGGAGATTGGAAATCAATTTTCTTCTGAGTATGGAGTGCTCTTATTTCGGGGGATAATTTGTACATAATCTGTGCCAAAGTCTTAGAAGTGAACACGCACGACACCCAGATATGATGCTCACGTGGTCACCACCATTCAAGGCAGGGGGATGGGATGGTCATGGAGGCCCCTGCCCTGCAGGATCCCAGCAGTTCACCTGGGAAGTCACAGCTGAGCTGAGGCTCTGGGCTCTTTTCTGTGAGATGTTTTCTCCAGGGGTGGCCACATTCACTGTGAGAAATCCAGAAGACCAGAGCACAGTCTGCGTCAGGGGTCCCCCACCCCTGGGGTTCCCTGGTGGCTCAGAGGGTAAAGAATCCACCTGCAATGCAAGAGACCTGGGTTCAGTCCCTGGGTTGGGAAGATACCCTGGAGAAGGGAATGGCTATTCACTCCAGTATTCTTACTTGGAGAATTCCAGGGACAGAGGAGCCTGGCAGGCTACAGTCCAAGGGATCGCAAAGAGTCAGACACAACTGAGTGACTGTCACAACCCCTGGGCCACGGACCGGTACCAGTCCATGGCCTGCTAGGAGCTGGGCTGAATGTCAGGAGGTAAACAGCAGGTGAAACTGACACCATCTCTTCTTTGACGTTCATGGAAAAATTGTCTTCCATGAAACCGGTAGCTGGTGCCAAAAGATTGGGGACCTCTGGTCTATATGACTTAGAGGGACAGGGTATCAGGGAACGCTCCCCCCAAAACACTCACGTATACACACATATTCCCCACATCTTCCATTCCCCATCGACACACCCTCCTCAGCGCTTCTCTTTATAACTCTTTGAACTGTAAGTATCCTGAGAGAAATGATTCATTTAGATGTGTATCATCAGACGACACTTTCAAAGGAATCACCTCCAAGCTGACTACTGCTGCTTCCAAGGACTAAATGAGGACTCTTGTGTTTATTCCATGTGTGACCTGTAGGTTAGATATATGGGAATATTTAATATGATATCAAACCGGTTGTGTTTCTTCATCTCACACAATGAACTCACTAAGCACTCANGCTTTTATAGTGTCCCACAGGTTTTGGGTAGTTGTGTTTTCATTTTCATTCGTTTCTATGCATATTTTGATTTCTTTTTTGATTTCTTCTGTGATTTGTTGGTTATTCAGAAGTGTGTTGTTCAGCCTCCAAATGTTGGGATTTTTAAGAGTTTTCCTCCTGTAATTAAATCTAATCTGTAGAAGATAATGACATAGTAAGGACATTGTCATATTTGTTGCAAAAATATTAATAATAAATTTAACTAAAAACTTCACGCAAGAAATGGAGATTGCTTTAGAGAAGCCTTAATACTGAAATAGCAGGTTAGAAGAAATGAAGTCTGTACCTGCAAGAAATAAACATCTCTGCTGTTAGTTTACTCTAGCTGCCTAATTTTTCAGATTTTTATCTTGTGTGTATATGGTTTTCTCCTCACCTCCTCCCCACCCTCCATTTTTGAGGTGTGACTCCTCCTGTAAGTGGGATTTAAAGTATAAACATGTGGTGATCACCTTTGATCCCATCTTCATCTCTCTTTCCTCCCCCTCAAGACTCCTCTTACACCTTAAGTATCAGAACATGCACAGGACAGGCCTGTGAACCATCTGCCACCAGAGAGAGAGCATTTGAGAAGAAATCATGTGTAGATAGAGGCTGTCTCCTTCGGTCTCTTAAATGAGCACATCTTAGATTCTGTCTGCAGTGTCAACCAGAGACTAAGCTCAATGTCCAGGCCATTTAAGTGCATACAATTAGCATTGTATGGTTGAAGAATTCCTCCAAAGGGACCAGGAGGAGCCTCTCTCCATGAATATCTCAGTAGAATATTTTATATGGAATGGAGGGGAAGTGCAGATCACACCAGTAAGCAAAGCAGAATGCTAAAGACAGTGACATAAAATATTTGTACAAAATCTGTTTTACATGGCCGTATTCTGCCNACCAGGAGGAGCCTCTCTCCATGAATATCTCAGTAGAATATTTTATATGGAATGGAGAGGAAGTGCAGATCACACCAGTAAGCAAAGCAGAATGCTAAAGACAGTGACATAAAATATTTGTACAAAATCTGTTTTACATGGCCGTATTCTGCCACATGAAAAAGCTACCTGCTCATTCATTCATTCAACACACACTCACACACACACACACACACTCACACACACACATACACAGCACTTCCTGTGCAAGCAATTGCAGGTACGTGCAGGGGTAGATCAAAAGCATGGTTCCTATTGCAGCTCACAGTTTAACAGAGGAGACCAGACAAGTAAATGCATATTGGTGCACTGTAACCTTAATGGGGATTCCCTGGTGACCTAGACGGTAAATAATCTGTCTGCAATGCACAAGACCAAGGTTCATTCCCTGGATCAGGAAGATGCCCTGGAGGAGAAAATGGCAAACCATCCGACTATTCTTGCCTAGAGAATTCCATGGATAGAGAAGCCTGGAGAGCTACAGTCCATGGGGTTGCAAAGAGTTGGACATGACTGAGTGACTAACATATTAGCATAACACACATAATCTTAATGATGACCTTTGCAACCTAACAGAGCGCAGTTAGAATCCTAGCCTGAGGGACCTCCCTGTGGTCCAGTGGCTACAAACACACTTTGCTGTACAGGAGATTTGGGTTTGATCCCTGGTCAGAGAACTAAGATCCCACAGGCTATGGAGCAGCTAAGTTCACTCGCCACAACTACTGAGCCTGTGTGCCACAACTACAGAGTCCAGGAGACCTAAGGAAAGATCCTGCATGCCATAACTAAGACCCAAGGCAGCCAAATAAATAAATGGATAGATAAATATTTTTTTAAAAAGGTCCCCTAGCCTGGGAAACTCACTGACTCTGTGATCTTGGGCTTAAGTTTTCCAAGACTTCAATTCATCATTCATGATATGTGGATAACAACATGTATCATTAAGGAGTTTCTACCAGGATTAAATGCATAATAGCAACTTCAGGGACTGTATTCAGAAGGCACTTAATAGATGATTGAAAACCAAGTTATGTCCAAAGTACAACGGTAATTCAGAAAAGATGCTCAACAAGAAAAAGCATCCCAAAGAAGATATTTAAACTGGATTTCGAGGGAAATGCAGGCGTTTGCTAAGTAGGTAAGGCAGAGAGGCAACTGCAGACGAGAGAGATGAGCACACACATTATCTGAGAACTATGAAACTACAGCCAATGTGGGCCAATATTTGAAAGGAGGCATCTGGTAAAGGTAGAAAGTCACCAGGGAGTGGCTGATTTGGTGTTAGGAGGCTTCACATAGGGTTATGGTCCATGAACTAGCCCATTAGGTTGAGCAAGCCTAGGAACTCTATCAGTGTACTGTCACAGGCTTACATCTTCGGAGACTCACATTAGCCCAACTCCTGATAGACTGAGGTACAATCAGAAAGCCTATGTAACTTTTCATTGAGAATTCTAACTAATAGTAAGGATGGGGTGCTTACGTCAGCACATCAGCACCTTGTATCCCTATACACAAAGCACAGAAAGTGGCTTCTCAGCTAAGATAGCCTAAGGCACACTTCTCCCTGATAAGCAGGGTCTAAGGGATGCTAGTGTTCTCCTTCTCTCCTGGACAGACATGTCACCAAGGTCAAAGAATGCTTCCCTGAATCTTTGTCATGCTGATCAATGACTGGCCCTTCTGATTGAAAATAGAATCCAAACTTCTTGAGATTGTCAAGCCATTCATTAGCTGTTGTTGTCCAGTCACTCAGTCATGTCCGACTCTTTGCAACCCCATGGATTGCAGCACACTAGGCTTCCCCGTCCTTCCCTATCTCCTGGAGTTTGCTCAAACTCATGTCCATTGAATTGGTGATGCCATCCAACCATCTCATCCTCTGTTGTCCCCTTCTCCTCCTGCCCTCAGTCTTTTACAGCATCAGGGTCTTTTCCAGTGAGATGGCTCTTTGTATCAGGTAGCAAAAGTATTGGAGCTTCAGCATCAGTTTTTCCAGTGAATATTCAGGGTTGATTTCCTTTAGGATGGACTGGTTTGATCACCTTGCAGTCCAAGGGACTCTCAAGAGTCTTCTACAACACCACCATTCGAAAGCATCAATTCTTTGGCGCTCAGCTGTCTATATGGTCCAACTTGCACATCCATACATGACTACTGGAAAAAGCACATCTTTGACTGTTTGAATCTTTGTCTGCAAAATGATGTCTCTGCTTTATAATATGCTGTCTAGATTTGTCATAGCTTTTCTTCCAGGGAGCAAGAGTCTTTTGATTTTGTTTAGACATTCATTTAGGTGATGGTTATGTCTTGCGTGCATCTGAAGGACACTCAGTGCCCTGCAGATGACCCTATGTGACTTTGTTCTAAGCTTTCAGCCTGTGCATCACTGAATGTACACTTACTAAAACAGTGTCTGTCCACATTGGCACTCAGCAAATATGCCTAACAAATGAACAAGTGATTGCATTCCCTCTACTCTGATTTTATACCAAAACTTTCAGAAGGCTATCTTTTGGCTAGCTGGGGTGACCTCACTTTTGACCTCTTTTCCTCCATATACCTCCTATAACCCTGGTGGACCTAGAATTTAGAGAATATGAGGGTGCGGAGACTGATGGCAGCCGGAGGGCAAGAAGACTAGGGTATACACTCTTGTATTGTAAGCCAAGGAATGACCATCAGAGGCCTAAGTTTATTGTTCCTTCCTGTTCTTCACAGAAACAATTATCTTTTTTTTTTTTTCTGTAGTTCTAGCTTCTGTAACAGATAAACTCTCAACTGTAGAGTTTTTAGCATTATTAAGTTGGATTTTCACTCACTCCTAATCCAGGGTGTGTGTTTGGTGGGTGTCTTTCATGCAGTGATTCAGGGATCCAAGCTCTTTCCATTATGCTTTGCCACCCTTGAGAGCAGTAGTTGTTGTTGTTCAGTTGATAAGTTATGTCTGACTCTTTGTAACCCCGTGGACTGCAGCACTCCAGACTTCCCTGTCCTTCCCTATCTCCTGGAGTTTGCTCAAACTCATGTCCATTGAGTTGGTGATGCCATCCAACCGTCTCATCCTCTGTTGTCCCCTTCTCCTCCTGCCCTCAATATTTCCCAGCATCAGGGTCTTTTCCAGTGAGTTGGCTCTTTGCATCACGTGGCCAAAGTACTGAAGCTTCAGCATCAGTTTTTCCAGGGAATATTCACGGTTGATTTTCTTTAGGATTGACTGGTTTGATCTTCTCACAGTCCAAGGGGCTCTCAAGAGTCTTCACAAGCACCACAATTCAAAAGCAGCAATATTTTGTCACTCAGCCTCCTTTATGGTCCAGTTCTCATATCCATACATGACTACTGGAAAAAGCATTGCTTTGACTATACAAATCTTTGTCCGTAAAATGATGTCTCTTCTTTTTAATATGCTGTCTAGGTTTGTCATAGCTTTTCTTCCAAAGAGCAAAAGTCTTTTATTTTCATGGCTGCAGTCACCAACTGCAGTGATTTTGGAGCCCAAGAAAATAAAATCTGCCACTGAATCCAAGCTTGTTCCATCTACACTCTGCCACCTTGAGAGGAGTACTTATTTATACATATTAAAGATTCTGAGTCCAGTGGCATCAGTACTATATGGAGCATGTATGAAACGCACATTCCTGGGTCCTCAAGCAGAATCTCTTGGGATGGGGCCCAGCCATCTGTGTGTTAACAAACCATCCTGGTGATTTTGATAAACACTAACGATTTAGAACCACACTGCCAAAGGAAGGGGCTGCCCTAGAGGCTCAGACGTTGAAGTGACTTGAGTTGGAACTCGTTCCAAATAGATAATGTTGCTATGAGAAATTAGATGCAGTAGAAATGGTAACTATGCCATTATTTAACCATTGTTTTGTGAGTTCCTACTGCATGTCAGACCCCATGTTAGGCACTGTAGATACATTGATTATCCTTTTGGTTACCTGTTACTCTTCTACTTCAGACACTTTGGATTAAATAGGCTTTCGTTGGCTTCCCAGGGTACTTAGGCTGTTTTCCTATTAATAGATGTTCAGGCAATTAATAGATATTTATCAAAAGAAAATGATGAATGATGAGTGAATCATTTTGCCCTCTTGGGATACTGATTTCTCATGTGGAAAAGAAGGAACTGGATTGCCAAATTAATCCCTTGGGTGCCTTTCAGAGGTATTCTGACAAAATACCTCTCTAATATTTCAGAGGAAATCCCCGTGCTGGGTCGACTTCTTGGCTCCTGCTGCTGCCTAGGGTCACAGGAAATGTTTAAAATACTCTGGGGACTTCCCTGGTGGTCCAGTGGTTAAGAATTCACCTTCCAATGCAGAGGACGCAGGTTCAATCCCTGGTCGGGGAACTAAGATTCCATATGCCAAGGGGTAGCCAAGCCAGAGTGCCACGACTAGAGAGAAGGCTGAGTGCCGCAACCAAGAACTTCTGCACTCCAGTGAAAACCCCGCATGCACTAACTAAGACCCGGCAAAGCCAAAAAAATAAAGAATCAGAGATTTACAAATTAAAATAATTCTTAAAAAAAAAGAGAGAACGTTCTGGTTCAAAGCCCATCCACCATGAGAAAGGGGGTTTCCTATCTTAAGATAATAGTAATAAGGTTAATGGTAATAATAATTAAAGTTGGCAATCAGTGGTCACTGCCTAAGAAGCAAGCATTTTACATGCATTATTTTACAGAGTCCTCACGACCTTTGCAGTAGTTACTATGGGTTTATCTGTCATAGAGATCAGGTTACCAAGATTGAGAGGTTCAACAAATTGACCAAAGTCACGCATTTAGTCAGCGGAAGGATTGGGATTTCAGTTCAGGCTTTGTGTATTTCTAAAGCCTGGGTGCTTAACTTCCAGCTTAAACTGTGAAACCCACTTGAAGCTTCTGACAATGGAAGTAAACCTGGAGGCTATGGTGGGAAGGAATTGGATTAGAGTGGGAAGAATATTCTTTATTAAAGCTTCTGTAGCATATTGAGAGCAGATGTGAGAAGTAGCGAGAGAGGGAAGCCCTTTGGGAAAGTTTCACAAGAATGGACTTTCTATACCCGACGGAGCCAGGTTCAGGCATTTACGTGCCCAGCCTACAGACTATATGGCTTTGGACAAATCAATTAACCTTTATGAGCTTTACAAGCATGTGGTCCGTAAAAGAAGGGTGATGCCTTTAATGACTGTCTTGCATGGCCATTAGGAAGGTCCAATGAACACAATTTGGTGTACATAAAAATGGTACCCATGGATGGTATTCTTAGAAAGTAGAGCGGTGTTCCAGACCTTCACACAAAGCCATGGACGTTGTCAGGGCAGGTTGGAAAAGGAGATACCGGAGGTGGGCTTGAGAATTTGTACAAATTCCATGGAGAGATGAGAAAAGAACAGTCACTGCAGAGAAAGACTAGCTTGGGCAGAGACATGGAGGCGTGTAGCAACACGATGTGTCTGGCAAACAGAAACTGACTCGCTTTAGCGGAAGAATGAGATGCAGCTGGGGATGAGCAGAATCTAGGGACAAAGGCAAACAAAGCATAGGGACGCTTCTGATATTTTCCCCAAGAATGAAGTATCAGTGTGCTTATATTGAAATGAAAACAAAAAAGTTTTAAAATAACATTCATATTTTGACCGTACCATGCACCATATGGGATTTTAGTTCCCCAACCAGGGGTCAGAGCCACATCCCCTGCAGTAGAAGCTCAGAGTTTTAACCACTGGGCCACCAGGGAAGTTCCCCAAACAAAAACATTGCTGCAGCCTAAGTGAGAAAATGTTTTGTGCAAATTCTCTGCAAGCTCCAGGGCACCAGTCCAAACATTAGTTATCGCTTTTGCTACCGGTGTTGTCAAGTTACGGCAACCCGGGGCCTCGCCATCCTTGAAAGACTGCACGTCATTTCAAATTGTCACAGGAGATGCTAGAAGGGGGAAAAAAAAAAGGATCTAAGGGGAGGAGAGAAGCCATCTCCATCCAAATTGAGGATGATTTATTACTGTGAATAATCAATAGTAGTAGGTCCACATCAATTTTATATCTAATTTAAAATTTTGAGGTCTCAATGTGCTCATTAAAGAATATAATGGATTTACATATTTTAATTATGTTTTATGGATTGTGAACATAATGTAATTAAGAGACTTTTCAGGAGGCATGATGAATGAACAGGGTGGCCCAGCATATGGCTGGAGACGCCACGCTGAGTGAACTCGGGTGAAGTGGAGACCAGCCCCACAGCTGACGGCCCGGGTCGGAGCATCAGGACAATATTCACAGTGACGGCAGCCTAGTGATGCGCCCTCTCTGGCCCCTCTCATGTGTGTCTGCCCCTCCTCCTCTGCTGCTGCCTGAATTTACGGCTCTATCAGCTCTCTTATTTTATTTTTTAAATATGTTTTTTTAAAAAAACCCAGACATTCCTTGTGGTCCAGTGGTTAAGAATCTGCCTGCCAATGCAGGGGACGTGGGTTCTATCCATGGTTGGGAAAGATCCCAAGTGCCAGCTAAGGCTGTACATCACAGCTACTGAAGCCTGTGAGCCCTAGAGCCTGCAAGCTGCAATAAGAGAAAGCCTGCAAAGAGGATCCAGCACAGTCAAAACTAAGATAAAGAAAAAAAAAATTTTTTAAGCCCCATGTAACATAGAACTCTTGGACAATAAGGAGATCAAACCAGTCAATCCTAAAGGAAATCAGCTCCGAATATTCATTGAAAAGACTGATGATGAAGCTGAAGCTCCAATACTTAGGCCACCTGATTCAGAAAGCTAATTCACCGGAAAAGACCCTGATGCTGGGAAAGATTGAGGTCAAGAGGAGAAGGGGGCGACAGAGGATGAGATGGCTGGATGGCAACAGTGACTCGATGGACATGAATTTGAGCAAACTCCAGCAGCTGGTGAAGGAAAGGGAAGCCCGGTGTGCTGCAGTCCATGGTGTCGCAAAGAGTCAGACGCACTTAGCAACTGAACAGCAACAACGTAGAACCCACCATCTCAACCGTTTCTAAGTGTACAGGTGGTAGTATTAAGCATATTCACAGTATTGGGCCACAAATCTCCAGAAATCTTTTCATCTTACAAAACTGAAACTCTGTACCCATTAAGCAACAAACCCTTGTTCACCCCTCCCTCCCTCCCTGGCACTCACCCTGAGACTTCTTGTGTCTATGAACTTGACTGTTCTAGGTGCTTCAGGTAAGTGGAATTACTCAGTATTTGTCCTTTTGTGCATGACTAGCTTATTTCACTCAGCATCCTGTCCTCAAGATTCACCAACGTTGTAGCATCTGACAGGATTCCCTTCCCTTTTAAGGCTGAATAATTTTTATTCGTTGTATGTATNGGAATTACTCAGTATTTGTCCTTTTGTGCATGACTAGCTTATTTCACTCAGCATCCTGTCCTCAAGATTCACCAACGTTGTAGCATCTGACAGGATTCCCTTCCCTTTTAAGGCTGAATAATTTTTATTCGTTGTATGTATATGCCACATTTTCTTTATCCATTCGTTTCTTTCCTTTTTTCGGCTGTGCCCCAAAACGCATGTATGATCTTGGTTTCCCCCAACCAGGGATTGAACCCCTGTCCCCTGGTGTGGAATCCCAGAGTTTTACCCACTGAACTGCCAGGGAAGTCGCTATCCATTCATCCTTCGGGGGACATAGCGTGGTTCTCTGCATGGTTATTATGCCTCTCAACTTGCTCCCAGCTCCTATCTCAGGATTCCTGGGACTCTCATCAGCCCACAGATGGCCTTGGCCTTCCCAGGATGGCCAGGTCACTCCCCGATTTAAAATCTGCTGATGGTTGCCACTTTTTAGTGTAGTTTATGCTGCTCTCTGGCTTCCCCAGTGGCTGAGTGCTAAGTAGAGTATCTGCCTGCAATGCAGAAGCCACAGGAGATGTGGGTTTGATCCCTGGATTGGGAAGATCCCCTGCAGATGGGCATGGCAACCCACTCCAGGATTCTTGCCTAGAGGACCCCATGGACAGGAGAGCTTGGCGGGCTACAGAACATAGGGTTGTAAATCGTCATAGTCAGACACGACTGAAGCAGCTTACCATGCACGCATGCACGCACGCTGCTCTCGCCATCTGGCCCCTTTGCCTGCAGTTCTGACCCCCTTCAGGCATGCAGTCCCCCTGTCCAGGCTCAGCCACCTCTATCCAGCGTTCACCATTTTCATCCTCGTTTGCACCTTCATACTTTTGCATATCTGATGTCTGTGCCTGGAATGACTGAGTCTACTACCTGTGAGGCCCTTCTGGATTCACCAACTTCCAGGTCATCTCCTAACTAAACCAAGAAGAGTCTAGGACAAGGGTTGGTCAGCTATGGCCAATGGGCCAATCTGGCTCTCTGCCTGTTTGTATAAAGTTTTATTGGGACCCAGCCATGCCCAGTGTTTCATTGTTTAAGCATTGTCTGCAGCTGCTCTCCCACTGTAATTCAAAGCTCTTTTTTCTTTTCCTTTAAAAAAATTTTTTTGGCTGCATCCCATGGCATGTGGAATCTTTGTTCCCCAGTCAGGGATTGAACCCACACCCCTCTCAGTGGAAGCACAGAATCTTAACTGCAGGACTGCCAGGGAAGTTCCCAGTTTAAACCTCTTTAAAGAAAACATTTGCTGACCCCTGCTCTAGGCCATATCTTATGTTCAAATCCATCTTTGCTATTTCCTACTTATGACCTTGGGTAAGTCAACGTTTCCCATATCCCAAATGGGATAATGGTGATAATAATTCATAGCTTTGCTTATTATTATTGCTACCACTTTCTGCTGTATTGTGAAGACTGAGCTAATAGCTATAAAGCCCTTGGTACACAATTACCAGCATGGCTGTTAAGGCCACGAAAGCATCTATTTTGGTTTCTTGCCAAAAACAGACCCAGCACAATCCCAAGCAGTGGCTTCAGCCTAGACTTTTCTTCCCTTGAAGGTAGCATGGCAAGTACAGAGTGTGAGCTTTGGCATTTAAAAATTAGGGTCCAAAATTCAGATCACACCTATTTTTAAAGTGAACTTGGGAACTTTCCTTGTGTCTCAGATGGTAAAGAAACTGCCTGCAATGCAGGAGAACCAGGTTCAACCCCTGGGGTGGGCAGATCCCCTGGAGAAAGGCATGGCAACCCACTCCAGTATTCTTGCCTGGAGAACTCCGTGGACAGAGAAGTCTGACAGGCTAATCGTCCGTAGGGTTGTAAAGAATTCGACACCACTGAAGCAACTGAGCACGTTCACTATGTGTGAAAAGCCTACTGCACTGGTGGAAGCAGAATGCGGACACTCCGAAGAGGGTTCTTCCTTTATTCCTCCTCGCGTCCGCTTTCTAAGGCTGCAACTCACAGTTCACGGCTCTGATCGCTTGCTTGGCTCAGTTATCTTTAGGACATCCTTCTGCCTTTGGAATGAACCCTGAATGAGCTCTTGGGCTGTGCCCTGAGCATGCTCCCTCTACTTCTACACAGTCCTGTGTCTTTCGCTGTTGCTTCTCTCTGGGAATCATCTACTCATTTATGCTGACCTGCAGAATCCTATCCATTTCCCTTCCTGCCAATTACTATTGGCCTCTAGGGGGAGCTCAAGACTTCATCATTGTTTCCCGCCTGGGTCAGAGGCAAAGATACTGAGTCAGAGTCAGCTAAGCTACTTGTAAATATCTGCTGAATGAAGGGAGAGACACCAGGTGGATGGATGTCAGGGAAGAGGGTAGAGCTTGGCTTCTGAAGGCTTTTTCTCAGTTAAAATTATACGTTTGGGGGATTTTCTTTGTTTCATGTTTGGCTCTGGGGGCACTCATTTGAAGGTGTTCCTCAACTTGGATGGAGGCATATCCACTTTTTATCTGCCCCCATTCCTCATTAGAAAGATAGGTGCTAAAGAACAGCCTGGTGAGCGTGAGTTCTCAGGCTACTAGCTGCTCCAGAANGGAGGAGAAGGGGATGACAGAGGATGAGATGGCTGGATGGCATCACTGACTCGATGGACGTGAGTCTGAGTGAACTCTCGGAGTTGGTAATGGACAGGGAGGCCTGGTGTGCTGTGATTCATGGGGTCACAAAGAGTTGGACATGACTGAGCGACTGAACTGAACTGAGGCATGTTATACAAAATAAAGTGCACATATTTAAGATGTACAATTTCATGAGTTTTGAAAGATATGTCATCAAGACAACTGTGACCACCATAATCAAAATACTGGTAAATTGCATCACTCTCATAAACTTTCTTCCTTTGGAATCTTATTTTTTTCCATTCTCATCCACAGACAGCTGCTGATCTGTTTTCTGTCAGCAGAACTGTATATAAATGAAATTTTATATAAATGAACTGATAGAGTATGTACTCTTTTTTTAATTTGGATTCTTTCATGCAGAATAATAAATATGAGATTCATTCAAGTTGTTACTTATATCACCTGTTTGTTACTTTTTATTTTTGAAGACTGTTCCATTGAAGAACATTGTATTTTGAAGGATCTTCCATTTGATGGAAAAATCTATGTCTTCTCATCTGTTGAAAGATATCATGGTTGTCTCCTTGCAAATAAATTGGTGAACATTTATGTACAATATTTTTGTGAATACATTTTAACTTCTCTTAGGTAAACATCTAGGAGTAGATTGGCTGGATTGTGTAGTAGTTTATGTTTAGCTTTTTAAGAAACTGTCAAATTGTTAGCCAGTTTCCCAGATGGTGCAGTTGGTAAGGAATCTGCCTACCAATGCAGGAGATGCAACAGACTCAGGTTCAATCCCTGGGTCAGGAAAATCTCTGGAGGAGAAAATAGTAACCCACTCCAGTATTCTTATCTGGAAAATTCCATGGACAGAGGAGCCTGGAGGGCTCCAGTCCATGGAGTCACAGAGTCAGACTTGACTGAGCGTGCGCACACACACACACACACACACACACACACACACACAAACTGATAATGGAAGTAGTTGTACCTTTTTTCATCCTTGATAACTGTTATGAGAGTCTTATGTGTTCCACATTCTTGGCAACACTTGGTATTGTCAGGTTCTTTCATTTTAGCTATTATAGTGATCATATGGTGCTAGCTCATTGGTTTTAATTTGCATTTCCTTCATGATCAATAATATTGAGGTTTTTTTTTTTTCCATGTGTTTTGCCCTTTAGTGTATATACTTTTGGAAGGATTGATTCAAATCTTGGTCCATAAATTTTGGGGTAGTTTGTTGTATTGCCAAAATATGAGAACTCTTTCTGTATTCTTGTTATAAGTCCTATGCTTGATATCTGTATAGAGAATATATTCTTCTAGTCTGTTTCCTTAATGGTGAACTTCAAAACACAAAAGGTTTTAATTTTAATAAAATCCATTCTGGGGAGGGGAAAATTTCTCCCATTACATTTCTTGAGTTCTTGTGGCAGGACTGATAATAAAAATGACAAAAGACTATCAAGAGAAAAATCAATTTAATTTCATATACATGGAAGATCATAAAAAGATGCTAAGAGTATGACCAAATGCAAGCAGGTTTTATATCTTTTTGCACAAAGAAACATTAAAAATGTGAGGAACTGACAGGACAGAGAAACTTAGGAATTTGAGCAGTTTGGTCTTGGGTGTTAAATGAGTAAAGAAGTTATAAGTTTGGTTTATATAGGCTACTCAGCTGTGAATTCCCTATCTCTGATGATAAGGATGTCTTGCTACCTTACGGGAAAGGCACCTTCCACATGGGAGATTTATTTCCTGCTTTCAGGGAGACAAAGAGGAGGATAAAAGTGTCCCTCTTGTATCAACTGTTTTTTAAGTAACTTTAATTTATAATTATTACTATGCCATTGAGACACATTTTGGGGCAGCCTGTCCTGGGCCCCAACACCCAAATATCAATTTTTCTTTTTATATATTGTGTATTTTATGTTTTACTTAAGAAAGCATTAACTGAAAGAGAGAGGTTTTCTTCAATGTACATTTTAAAAACAGTTTTAGTCTTTCCTTTAGTTTTACAATCTATTTCAAGTTAGTCATTTTTTATAGTGTCAGATAGTGGCCATTTTTTTTTTCTTTTCTAAATAGGTAGAATAGAAAAGTACAGAGCAAGCAGTAATATCTTCTCATGAAAACTTACAGGCAGGGCAACAAAATGATGAAAGATATCTAAATACCAGATATTCCAATATCAATCGTTGAAAAGTTTATCATTTCCCCATTGAATTGCCTGAAACATTTTTGTCAAAAAATACCTACTTCCAGATACCTCATGCCAACAATCTCCAATTCAGTTCAGTTCAGTCGCTCAGTCTCTTTGCGAACCCATGAATTGCAGCACGCCAGGCCTCTGTGTCCGTCACCAACTCCCGGAGTTCACTCAGACTCATGTCCATCGAGTCGGTGATGCCATCCAGCCATCTCATCCTCTGTCGTCCCCTTCTCCTCCTGCCCCCAATCTCTCCCAGCATCGGAGTCTTTTCTGAGTCATCTCTTTGCATCAGGTGGCCAAAGTATTGGAGTTAGGGCATACATAAAGCCTTCCCTTTTTTCTATGATAAAGCTTTCCAACTCTTTTGCTTTTGAGTTTCTGCTAGATGCAAGTAGTGGTGCTTGACTCCTTTGCAAAATCTGAGTAAATAGGTTTTCCGTTCTCATTTAGGTGTTCTCTACTTATTTCCATATAAGTCTTGAAATCAGAGTGGAAGTCTTCCAAATTTGATCTTATATTAAAGTTTGCATTGATTATTCTAAAATGTTTGCATTTCTATATACATTTTAGAAGCAGCTTTCCAATTTCTACTAAAAGCATGTTGGAATTTCAATTGAGAATAATTTGAATTTTATAGATCTTCTCTCTTTGTTTTATTTTTGTCTCTCTTCTCTGTTCTTTTTTCCTGGAGCTGCTTTTGTCTGTTAAATCTCTCATATACCTCTTCTAGTTTATTATCGGCTTTTTTCCCTCATGATTTTTATCTTTTTAAGTATTTTTTAATACTCTGGGTTTTTTTTTTTCCCCCATGCCACTAAATCAAGTTTAAATGGTGACCTTGAACATTGTCTCTCTAAATTCATCTACTAAACAGTTTGTTTGGAAATCTCATCTTTTATCTCTGTAAAGATTTTTGGGCCAAGGTGAGTGAAAAGTAAGGGAGAGTATGTGCAGATATTTCTAAATTTTCTTTTTCTTTCCAGATCATTACTTATCTGTTCTAGAATCTCTCAAAGACTGGTTCTATGTTCCCTTTAAAAAAAAATTATTCTTCCGCTCTTGGGCCACTCTGCCCCTTGAAAGTGAAAAAGTGAAAGTGAAGTTGCTCAGTCGTGTCCAACTCTTTGAGACCTCATGGACTGTAATCTGCCAGTCTCCTCCGTCCATGGGATTTTCCAGACAAGAATACTGGAGTGTGTTGTCATTTCTTTCTCTGGGGAATCTTCTCCATCCAGGGATCAAATCCAGGTCTCCCTCACTGCAGTCAGATCTGCCTGGGAACTACTAAGGAACCCTGCTCTGACCCTTGAGGTGTTATTTATTTGAAGTAAATCTCCCTATTCCCCTGTCTCTTATACTTTACCAGTCTGTAAAATAGGTTTACTTTACTCACCTCTAAAAGTTTTTTCTAGACATTTGAAGTTTGGGAGCTCAGAGTAGGTCACCTCCCAAATATGCTGTACCAAAATGATCATTTTTAATTAAATTTGCATAAGAAATGGCCAATGCAAGAGGGACACTTTGACCATTCTTTCTGTCTATCTGGACACAGATAATAAACCTGCCATATGAGGGAGGTTATCACCAGATATGGGTGAGAAATACATAAATAAATCTTGTTATTTCCTTATTACCTCAAGTCCAAATGCTGTTGAGATTCTTCTCTAATTAAGCACCCAAAGTCCAAGTTTCTTTGTCCTGTCAATTCCTTACAAGTTTATTGTTTCTTTGTGTCAAAAGGATAAATGCTGCCTGCTTTAGCCTGTTCTTAGGTCTTTTTTAATGAGACCTCTGTGCACATGATTTAATTTTTTTCCCCTCCTGTTCATCTGTGTTATGTCCATTTATTTATTAGACCAGCCAAAAGAACTCACGAAGGGCAAGTGGGGTATTTCCCTCTCCATGACAGGACCCTGGGAGGTCTGGTATTTACCTGGACCTCTGTTTCCTGGATCTGGTGGTCTCTTCAGGCCAAACCTTCCCAAGATCATGTTTTGGGGAGAGATCCTTGCTCCAGGTTCTCTAACAGTGGTCTCCACATGTCTTTCCAGTTCACAAGAAGGAAAACCCCTCACTGGTTCTCTTACATAGGATTCCCACAAATGTTCACTCAGTCATCAGAAGCCCTAGGCTTTGATTAAAAAGAGACAGATTTGAATTGGGATGAAGAGTAAAGGAATTGCTTTCAAGTCACTGTCTTTCCAGAATCCCCTGTGGGCATCATTCTGGTCAGTACCTAGAGTACTGTCTCTTTTAAATGACTCTAGGGAAATTGAGTCAGTTTTGTATTGGAATGTAACCTAAAGGTCATCTAGTCCAATGACTACTCTTCTGAGTCCATTTCCTATAAACCATGTTTGACAAGGAGTGGTCCCAATCTCTTTAAAGTTTTCTAGGAATTCAGAGCTTGTTGTTACGTTAGAATATACTTTCTCAAACCAAACCCAAATCTATCTCTGTTGCATGTTCTCAATCCTTTTCTTTTCCCTTGGGATTTTACAGAAGTTACTCACATCTTACCCAGAGTTGTAAAACATGTTTGGCCCCTCTGGGCACTTTCCTGCTTATTATTGATGCTATAGNTGAGAACATAAGTTCCAAGTAGAAATAAAATGTTTTACATAGCCTGACATTTCCTTCTGTCTCCTGAGGATGACTTAAGCCATGGTTCTTGGCTGGTCAAGGACTTAGGGTACCGATCTCTTAGCTCACTCATACCCTCTGTTGTGCCTCGCAATCTTGAAAGAAAACGAAAGGATGGTTCTATGCAGGGAGGATTATTGTCACAAGGGCACCAGGCAAACAGGTAAAGTCAGAACTGAGTTTTGAGTGGGGTGGGGGAGTTGTCAAGTGGAAGGTATGGGAGAATCATCCTGCCCCATGGGAACAGCAGGAACACAGGTGAGAGACTGGGCCATGATGTATTGATGTGAAAGATGATTGCCCCTTGGGGTCTAAAGGAGTGGTGGGAGATAAAGCTAGAAGGGAATGGCTTTCACATTATGGTGAGGGTGGTATCCATCCTTTCAACAAGTATTTTTTGAGCATCTGTCACGTATAATGAGGGCTCCCCTGGTGGCTCAGCCGTAAAGAATCAGCCTGCAATGCAGGAGATGCAGGAGACTTGGGTTCGATCCCTGGGTTAGGAAGATCCCCTGGAGGAGAGCATGGTAACCCACACCAGAATTTTTCCTTGGAGAATCCCCTGGACAGAGAAGCCTGACAGGCTACAGCCCATAGACTGCATAGAATTGCCTTCAGGTCAGATGATACTGAAGCTACTGAGCACACACCTATCAGGTATAATGTTCTAGGGGCTATGAGTATCTGACTAAGCAGGCTCATTCTTTGCCTCCAAGGTGTGTGAATTCCGCTATGCAATCTGTGGGTGATTACTTCCTTCCAAGGGTATTGAGGAGCAGTTAGAGACAATGTGAAGTCAAATGGTTATGTGATCAGAACTCTGGTTCATAAACATTGCTGATGTTGGTGGAAAGGCTGGACTGGAAGAGGGTAGAGATTCAGACTTGGGAGTCAGGAGGGAATTGCAGAGTCAGGAAGAGGAGCTGAAAGAGGGATGTATGAAGTAGTACTCAGGGACTTCCCTGATGGTCCAGTGGTTTAGACTCAGTGCTTACAAGGCAGGGGGCACAGGTCCAATCCCTGGCCGGGGAACTAGGATCCCACACGCCATGTGATGTGGTCAAAAAATAAAACAGAGTCACACAGCTCAAAAATTTTAAAAAATAATAACAATTAAAAAATTTTAAATAAAATAGGTAGCACTCAGAGAAGGGAGAGCAGGGCTGAGAGTCTGTGGTGGGCAAATGGAGGGAGGGAAGCTTCAAGGAATGAGTGGCTGAAGGTAGCAGACCATGGAGAGAGCTGATCCAGAGACAAGTGGAAAAGACTTTGGTGGTTGAGATGGTGATGATGTCATCATTCTTGAGGGAGCAAAGACCTGATTGTCGCAGACTGAGGAATCAGTGGGGAAATGAGGGCAACAGGGACACTGGAGAGCTATGTCTTCAAGAAGGTGGGTAAGGAAGGGAGGGGGGTTTCGGCTGGTGGCTGGAGGGACAGGAAGAAGCAAAGGTAGAATTTTTTTGTTAATGGAAAGTGACTTGGAAAGCACTGCCTTTAATGGAAAGCATTGCCTTCCCGATGAAGCCTCTTCTGTGTCACCAAGTGGAAGTGTTAATCAAAACATTTGTTTTCTCAAGTAGGTCTGCTCCATTGCTGGCAACAGCAGTTGGAGCAAGGATCTCAGGGGACATCTTGCTCTCCTGTCTGTCTAAGGTATTGTGATAAGTGGCAAGAATATCTGTAAGCACTGTGATATCTGGGGTGTTGGATACGCTCTCTGAAAAAAATATTTGTTATGCAGAAGAGTGGCCTTTGTCACTAATGGAAATCGAGGCAGATGGAAAGCCCATTTCTTGACTTTCATGAGCATCAGTGGGCCAGCCACTTACTCTGAGTCTCAAAGTCCTTATGTAGACAACAGCAACAATGTGTCTCCAAATTTGCAAAGAGCCAAATTATTGGAAAAGACCCGGGTGCTGGGAAAGATTGACGGCAAGAGGAGAAGAGGGGCACAGAGGATAAGATGGTTAGATAGCATCATGGACGTGAGTCTGAGTAAGCTCCAGGAGATAGTGAAGGACAAGGGAAGCCTGGCATGCTGCAGTCCATGAGGTCGCAAAGAGTCAGCATGACTTACCGACCAAANCCAGTGTTTCATTGTTTAAGCATTGTCTGCAGCTGCTCTCCCACTGTAATTCAAAGCTCTTTTTTCTTTTCCTTTAAAAAAATTTTTTTGGCTGCATCCCATGGCATGTGGAATCTTTGTTCCCCAGTCAGGGATTGAACCCACACCCCTCTCAGTGGAAGCACAGAATCTTAACTGCAGGACTGCCAGGGAAGTTCCCAGTTTAAACCTCTTTAAAGAAAACATTTGCTGACCCCTGCTCTAGGCCATATCTTATGTTCAAATCCATCTTTGCTATTTCCTACTTATGACCTTGGGTAAGTCAACGTTTCCCATATCCCAAATGGGATAATGGTGATAATAATTCATAGCTTTGCTTATTATTATTGCTACCACTTTCTGCTGTATTGTGAAGACTGAGCTAATAGCTATAAAGCCCTTGGTACACAATTACCAGCATGGCTGTTAAGGCCACGAAAGCATCTATTTTGGTTTCTTGCCAAAAACAGACCCAGCACAATCCCAAGCAGTGGCTTCAGCCCAGGCTTTTCTTCCCTTGAAGGTAGCATGGCAAGTACAGAGTGTGAGCGTTGGCATTTAAAAATTAGGGTCCAAAATTCAGATCACACCTATTTTTAAAGTGAACTTGGGAACTTTCCTTGTGTCTCAGATGGTAAAGAAACTGCCTGCAATGCAGGAGAACCAGGTTCGACCCCTGGGGTGGGCAGATCCCCTGGAGAAAGGCATGGCAACCCACTCCAGTATTCTTGCCTGGAGAACTCCGTGGACAGAGAAGTCTGACAGGCTAATCGTCCGTAGGGTTGTAAAGAATTCGACACCACTGAAGCAACTGAGCACGTTCACTATGTGTGAAAAGCCTACTGCACTGGTGGAAGCAGAATGCGGACACTCCGAAGAGGGTTCTTCCTTTATTCCTCCTCGCGTCCGCTTTCTAAGGCTGCAACTCACAGTTCACGGCTCTGATCGCTTGCTTGGCTCAGTTATCTTTAGGACATCCTTCTGCCTTTGGAATGAACCCTGAATGAGCTCTTGGGCTGTGCCCTGAGCATGCTCCCTCTACTTCTACACAGTCCTGTGTCTTTCGCTGTTGCTTCTCTCTGGGAATCATCTACTCATTTATGCTGACCTGCAGAATCCTATCCATTTCCCTTCCTGCCAATTACTATTGGCCTCTAGGGGGAGCTCAAGACTTCATCATTGTTTCCCGCCTGGGTCAGAGGCAAAGATACTGAGTCAGAGTCAGCTAAGCTACTTGTAAATATCTGCTGAATGAAGGGAGAGACACCAGGTGGATGGATGTCAGGGAAGAGGGTAGAGCTTGGCTTCTGAAGGCTTTTTCTCAGTTAAAATTATACGTTTGGGGGATTTTCTTTGTTTCATGTTTGGCTCTGGGGGCACTCATTTGAAGGTGTTCCTCGACTTGGATGGAGGCATATCCACTTTTTATCTGCCCCCATTCCTCATTAGAAAGATAGGTGCTAAAGAACAGCCTGGTGAGCGTGAGTTCTCAGGCTACTAGCTGCTCCAGAATGTTTGCAGAAACATTCCCAGCCCAGAAATGTGTTCTTTCCTTTTCTTTGCCTCAGATCATCTTTAGCATGGAAGTCTTGCAAGCCAGAAGTGGGATCTTACAGAAAAGAGACCAAGTTGGCCACTGAGCCTTGGGTCCTTGTTCAATTTGAGCAAAAACATCCTGTAATAGAGAAACTGTCCGATTCAATTTATCTGGTGGCTATGCTGGTGTTTGAGAACATAAGTTCCAAGTAGAAATAAAATGTTTTACATAGCCTGACATTTCCTTCTGTCTCCTGAGGATGACTTAAGCCATGGTTCTTGGCTGGTCAAGGACTTAGGGTACCGATCTCTTAGCTCACTCATACCCTCTGTTGTGCCTCGCAATCTTGGAAGAAAACGAAAGGATGGTTCTATGCAGGGAGGATTATTGTCACAAGGGCACCAGGCAAACAGGTAAAGTCAGAACTGAGTTTTGAGTGGGGTGGGGGAGTTGTCAAGTGGAAGGTATGGGAGAATCATCCTGCCCCATGGGAACAGCAGGAACACAGGTGAGAGACTGGGCCATGATGTATTGATGTGAAAGATGATTGCCCCTTGGGGTCTAAAGGAGTGGTGGGAGATAAAGCTAGAAGGGAATGGCTTTCACATTATGGTGAGGGTGGTATCCATCCTTTCAACAAGTATTTTTTGAGCATCTGTCACGTATAATGAGGGCTCCCCTGGTGGCTCAGCCGTAAAGAATCAGCCTGCAATGCAGGAGATGCAGGAGACTTGGGTTCGATCCCTGGGTTAGGAAGATCCCCTGGAGGAGAGCATGGTAACCCACACCAGAATTTTTCCTTGGAGAATCCCCTGGACAGAGAAGCCTGACAGGCTACAGCCCATAGACTGCATAGAATTGCCTTCAGGTCAGATGATACTGAAGCTACTGAGCACACACCTATCAGGTATAATGTTCTAGGGGCTATGAGTATCTGACTAAGCAGGCTCATTCTTTGCCTCCAAGGTGTGTGAATTCCGCTATGCAATCTGTGGGTGATTACTTCCTTCCAAGGGTATTGAGGAGCAGTTAGAGACAATGTGAAGTCAAATGGTTATGTGATCAGAACTCTGGTTCATAAACATTGCTGATGTTGGTGGAAAGGCTGGACTGGAAGAGGGTAGAGATTCAGACTTGGGAGTCAGGAGGGAATTGCAGAGTCAGGAAGAGGAGCTGAAAGAGGGATGTATGAAGTAGTACTCAGGGACTTCCCTGATGGTCCAGTGGTTTAGACTCAGTGCTTACAAGGCAGGGGGCACAGGTCCAATCCCTGGCCGGGGAACTAGGATCCCACACGCCATGTGATGTGGTCAAAAAATAAAACAGAGTCACACAGCTCAAAAATTTTAAAAAATAATAACAATTAAAAAATTTTAAATAAAATAGGTAGCACTCAGAGAAGGGAGAGCAGGGCTGAGAGTCTGTGGTGGGCAAATGGAGGGAGGGAAGCTTCAAGGAATGAGTGGCTGAAGGTAGCAGACCATGGAGAGAGCTGATCCAGAGACAAGTGGAAAAGACTTTGGTGGTTGAGATGGTGATGATGTCATCATTCTTGAGGGAGCAAAGACCTGATTGTCGCAGACTGAGGAATCAGTGGGGAAATGAGGGCAACAGGGACACGGGAGAGCTATGTCTTCAAGAAGGTGGGTAAGGAAGGGAGGGGGGTTTCGGCTGGTGGCTGGAGGGACAGGAAGAAGCAAAGGTAGAATTTTTTTGTTAATGGAAAGTGACTTGGAAAGCACTGCCTTTAATGGAAAGCATTGCCTTCCCGATGAAGCCTCTTCTGTGTCACCAAGTGGAAGTGTTAATCAAAACATTTGTTTTCTCAAGTAGGTCTGCTCCATTGCTGGCAACAGCAGTTGGAGCAAGGATCTCAGGGGACATCTTGCTCTCCTGTCTGTCTAAGGTATTGTGATAAGTGGCAAGAATATCTGTAAGCACTGTGATATCTGGGGTGTTGGATACGCTCTCTGAAAAAAATATTTGTTATGCAGAAGAGTGGCCTTTGTCACTAATGGAAATCGAGGCAGATGGAAAGCCCATTTCTTGACTTTCATGAGCATCAGTGGGCCAGCCACTTACTCTGAGTCTCAAAGTCCTTATGTAGACAACAGCAACAATGTGTCTCCAAATTTGCAAAGAGCCAAATTATTGGAAAAGACCCGGGTGCTGGGAAAGATTGACGGCAAGAGGAGAAGAGGGGCACAGAGGATAAGATGGTTAGATAGCATCATGGACGTGAGTCTGAGTAAGCTCCAGGAGATAGTGAAGGACAAGGGAAGCCTGGCATGCTGCAGTCCATGAGGTCGCAAAGAGTCAGCATGACTTACCGACCAAACAACAACAGCAACAATATGTCATCACAGGACATTTTGGAGACTCACATTCTGCACCATTAATCTTCTTGGAACCAGCACAGTTAGAGACACGCAATAACCATTAGCCCTCTCTTCCCCACACCCTCCTGGCATGTGATTGCCATGCATTTGATGACTTTGGCCTGAGCCAAGTCCCTTAACAAATGTTTCCACCTTAGATTGAAATTAATTCAAAGACAGAGACCAGCAACACATCCTGTACGGGACTAAGAAAATGGCATTAATTTTGTAAATTAATAAACATGCAAATGGAAGCTTTGTATGGAATCAGCTATATAAGCAGGAAGTAAATTGTGTTGTAAATTATGCATTGCCATATGGAGCGGATCCCCTTGACTTAGCAGGCGAGGCAGGGAATGCTGGAGCGGACCCTGCCATAATGGTTTCTGAAAGTGACTGGCATACTGGTTCAACAGCAGCCCCGGGTGCTGAGTCACGCAGCTGGGTCCGGGGACGGGGAGGGGGCAATGGAAGCCCCGCGGTGAGCAGGCTGCTACCCTGATCTAGGGACTGAGAATGATCTAGGGATGACCATCCTGCTGCCACCAAGAGGATGGGCAACCTCGAGCTCCTGGGGGACAGCCCCGGGTGCACCGAGCACTCTGCCTGAAGCTACAGGCTGGGAGGGCTCTCCTGGGCTGCCAGAGCCTTGGCTGAAGGCACCACAGTCCCAACTCTGAGGCAGGTGTGACTGGCCTGGGGAGACGTGCCTGGCTGCTGGATTGATCCATCAATCATGAAGAAACAGATAGTCTGAGAACCATCCAAGTGTTCCACGTTGTGCTACAGAGAGGCTGGAGGGCAGCGCTTCCCTCTGATGATGATTCAGCAGAATCATCCAGGGAGCTTTTCAAAAATAGATTCCTGGGCTTCTCGCTCCAAAATTCTGCTGCAGCAAATCTGGGCTGGGACCTAGAAGCTGGTTTTCAAACTCCCAGGTAATTCTGGTGATCAGCTGTGCTGTGCTGTGCTCAGGCGCTCAGGCGTATCCGACTCTGCGCCCCCATGAACTGTAGCCCGCCAGGCTCCTTTGTCCATGGGGATTCTCCAGGCAAGAATACCGGGGTGGGTTGCCATGCCTTCCTGCAGGGCATCTTCCCAACCCATGTCTCCCACACTGCAGGCTGATTCTTTACCGTCTGAGCCAAAAGGGAAGCAATGATCAGTTGTGGAGGGGCGGGGGGCACTGGGAAAGATAAAAGGCAGGAGGAGAAGGAGATGATAGAGAATGAGATGGTTGGATGGCATCACCGACTCAGTGAACATGAGTCTGAGCAAATTCCAGGAGATGGAGGACAGGAAAGCCTGGCATGCTGCAGTCCCTGGGGTCGTAAAGAGTTGAGAGGAAGTTTCTTGTTGGTTCTGGCCTTTAAGGGTCTTAAAACTCATAGAGAAGGCACGGATAGGCTACCAGACCCAATCCTGGCTGGTGTTCTTTCTCTATAGCTCAGTAGAGGGGCAGACAGTGTGCCTCAAGGAGACATTTCTAATAGCTTGGCAGGTTTTCCGGGAAGGTTTTAGGGGCTGTAAGACGTGGCTGGCTCTCAGAAACAAGGAAGGAGAAGGCAGAGAAGGAGTTGAAGATCGAGAAGCCCGTTGCCATGGGAGATGAGAGTCAGGCGTTATCCTCTGGTGTGGGGACACACAACTCAGAGCTGGACCTGGCTGGTCTGGGATGCTAGTTGAAGATGAGTTTGAGTGCCTTGGGGGGTTATTTTATTAATGGTTGTTTTTCCTGTGGGTTTGCTAAATAGTTGTACCTCTCCAGGTGTGACCAAGACCTGTGTACCCAGGGCATCTGTGGCTCTCAGGAAGAGCAGGTCAGTTCCCCTGGGGAAGCTTCAGAGATGCACATTCCCAGCTCCTTGGATCTACTAAATCTGAACCTCCAGAACAGGGCCGGGGACTCTACATTCTCAGCTCTCCCTTCTGGGGCTATGATGTGGCTCTCCCCTCCCAAATTTCTGCTTCAGCTCCCTAAGGGCTGGCCTGGCCCAGGCTTAGGCTCTCTACGTGATGGAAAAACTGTCACACTTTTAACACCGTGTGGAAACAATGCCTCAGCAACCACGCTCTTAATGTCATTACAAATCAGCCTGACGTGGTAAAAGCGTGGGTTTCATGGTCATGGCGACGTGCCAGGAAATCTTGTCTGCTTCGCGTTCAAAGCTGCGTGACTTTGGACATAAGCCTCATTTCTCCATCTGTAAAATGGGAATGATAAGAAAACTGATCTTGCAGGCCAGCTGTGAGCGTGAAAGGAGGCAATATTCAAAGGCAGAAGGGGCTAGAAGAGATGATCCCATGTTAGCAAGCGTTGCCTTGAGCCGAACGTGCCTCCCCGGCATTCGTGCTGAACCAGATGATGGGTCTGTCCTCTGGGCCAAGGCCAACCCTCTTCCACTTAGCACATCCTCTCTGGTGCCTGTGACCTCGGCCCCATGGATATATGAGAGCTGGCTGTGTTTGCCATCCCTGGGGGCATCTCATTTTACAGCTGGGCAGAGCCCAGCAGGCAAGGTTCACGTCTTTGCAAAGTCACACAGTTACAGAAATATCTGGGCAGCAGGTGGCAAAATGGTGTTGTTATCTGAACCACATAGATAATCATGCCTTGCTACTAATCGCCCTCCACCTCATTCACGTCTTAGCATTTACAAGGGGCTTCCATGTCCATCAGCTTGTTCACCTCCTGACACCCCTGTGCGGGGTGATCCACTGTGGAAATGCTAGAGCCTCACACGTGGGTAGCACGTTGCCCTTTTCCAAGTACTTTCACACTCGTAATCTCACTGGCTCCTCCTCACACCCTCAGGAGAGAGAGAGGGCAGGAATGACTAGGGAAAGAAGTGAAGGAACAGACAGGGCAAGTGCCGGCCCAGAGCTCACAGAGCAGCGACACATCGGGGCCCCTTTACACGCGACCCTGGCATGTCTTTCTTCTCACGGGTCTCTGGATCATGTGACCTCTTTTCCCCGTTCTGGGATGTTAGGATGGAACTAGCAAACGGTACATGGAACCACTGTTTTCACTGAGCTGAGACATTATGTCCTTCCATCAAGGTCAAGGTCAAGATCTAGCCACCACCATCATGCCTGTGCACACCTGCTGAGCAGCACAAAGCCCCAGAACAAGCACTCGGGGCTGCCGGGGCAGACGGGATGGTGGCCGTGGCTCAGGTCCAAGTCCAAGCTGAGCATTCCTCTGCTGAGCGGAGGTCGAGTGCCTCGGCCGTCTGTGAACTTCCTCCCTTCTGCCTTTTGCTCATGGGGAGACCCTGAGCTTGGAGCCGGTTGTCCTCTGTTCAATGAGCGCTGCTCAGGCCTTGGCTGGCCTGAGATTACCCAGGGGAAAGAAGAGACCCGAAATCCGGGCAACCTCATGTGCCTCCCAAGTCACGGAGGGGGATGCTCGTGCCAGGACACGACCAGCGTGTGTGGTGTGGTCTGTAGGCTCAGGGGCTAGGATGGGAGATGGGAGGCTAGGCCATGGGTAGAACCACTGTAAGGGGGGGGGGGATGGGGGGCACCCTTCCTCCAGTGGGAGGAGCGGGAGGCGGGCGCTTTGGAGACAGAATTCCAGCATGGGTGGGAGACCACACGGGGTCAAGTGCTGGGCGGAGACCGAGTGTGTCCTCGGTTATCACTTCCGGGGGCGGGGTATAAGAGTGGGAGGAAAGAGAACCAGGCTCTGCCCCCGGCTCAGGGCTGTCTCCCATCCGCATTCCAGGCTCCTGCCATTCTGCCTTCGTGGGTACTGGTCTCTCCTTCTTGTACGATTATGGGTTTGGCAATGTCTTCTGTAAAGTTTAGGACTTGCGGGTCGCTCAGCACGTCCCCGTGTCTGTTTCCATGACTCTGACCCAAGGGTGGGGCTGCTGCCTCGGCTGTCTCTGCACCTCCAGGGCTGGCATCCAGTAAATGTTTAAATGTTGGTTGAACGGATGACGAGTCAGTAGGTGAATCCATGCAGCATGTGGACCTCTGAGGATAAAGGAACTATTTCTTTCCAAATCAGAATTACAATACTTGGAAATTCCTCATCTTCTCCTCTTAAAGTCCCAAACTATGAAATTTCCAACAAAAGTCTTCAGGTTTTATTTTAGGCAAGATTATGAATGATACCAACAAAAAACTTTCAAGGACAATGGGGTGTCACTTTTGATCAGTTCTAGCCAGTGAGCTGGCTGCAGTTGGTCCCAGGGGTGTCATTGCTCCCAGGAGAGGACGTACATGTGTGCGTGCCTGTGTGTGTGTGTGTGTGTGTGTGTGTGTGTGATGGCGGAGCAGCTGGCAGACAGGCAACCAAGGTTTCTTCCAGGGCCCTTAAGAAGAAGCACTATATTTATACCATGATGTGTTTTCTATACTAAGAGTTCAGCGCCTCCATCAATCCACTGCATATTCCAGTCAATCAAACCCAAAGCTGGCAGGATCGGAGACAAGAAAAGCTACATCAATGGCTTGATTCATCTGGTGATGGTGAAGGGTTTTTTTTTTTAATTTATTTATTTTAATTGGAGACTAATTACTTTACAATATTGTGGTGGGTTTTGCCATACAGTGACATGAATCAGCCATGGGGGTACATGTGTCCCCCATCCAGAACCCCCCTCCCACCTCCCTCCCCATCCCATCCTCCTGGGTTGTCCCGGTGCACTGGCTTTGAGTGCCCTGTTTCATGCATCAAATGGACTGGTCATCTGTTTCACATATGGTAATATACATGTTTCAATGCTATTCTCTTAAATCATCCCACCCTCGCTTTCTTCCACAGAGTCCAAATGTCTGTTCTTTATATCTGGGTCTCTTTTGCTGTCTCATTTATAGGGTCATCATTACCATCTTTCTCAATTCCATATACATGCGTTAATATACTGTATTGGTGTTTTTCTTTCTGACTTACTTCACTTTGTATAATAGGCTCCAGTTTCAACAAAGCAAACTATAAGCAAGGTGAAAAGGCAGCCTTCAGAATGGGAGAAAATAATAGCAAATGAAGCAACTGACAAAGAATTAATCTCAAAAATATACAAGCAGCTCATGTAGCTCAATACCAGAAAAATAAACGGCCTAATCAAAAAATGGGCCAAAGAACTAAACAGACATTTCTCCAAAGAAGACATACAGATGGCTAACAAAACATGAAAAGATGCTCAATATCCCTCATTATCAGAAAATGCAAATCAAAACCACAATGAGGTACCACACACAGGTCAGAATGGCTGCCAACAAAATGTCTACAAATAATAAATACTGGAGAGGGTGTGGAGAAAAGGGAACCTCACCGCTCTGCCAAGGAGATTTTAAACCGCTCTGCTCTTTTCTGGGATGACAAAAAGAGACTTTCCTTTCTCTTGCCAATCATAACCTCTCCTTGCTGTCTTGGTGTAAGACCTACAGTCAGTAGACTTGGGTCATGGGGTTACATTTGATATAAATGTCAGTGTAACAAAAACCTAACCTACTTGTTGTAAATCTACACCAGTAACCCTGGTAAATCTACCTTATTTACGTACTAGGTGGACAAGATCCATGTTTCAATGGTATGAGTATATTGCTGCCTTATTTGTACCCTCTATAGGGGCTTCCCTGGTGGCTCAGAGGCTAAAGCGTCTGCCTCCAATGCGGCAGACCCAGGTTCGATCCCTGGGTCAGGAAGATCCCCTGGAGAAGGAAATGGCACCCCACTCCAGTATTCTTGCCTGGAGAATCCTGTGGATGGAGAAGCCTCGTAGGCTCCAGTCCATGGGGTTGCATAGAGTCGGACACGACTGAGAGACTTCACTTCACTTCACTTCTTACACTGTTGGTGGGAATGCAGACTAGTACAGCCACTATGGAGAACAGTGTGGAGATTTCTTAAAATACAGGAAACAGAACTGCCTTATGACACAGCAATCCCACTGCTGAGCATACACACCGAGGAAACCAGAATTGAAACAGATATGTGTACCCCAATGTTCATCGCAACACTGTTGATAATAGCCAGGAAATGAAAGCAACCTAGATGTCCATCAGCAGATGAATGGATAAGAAAGCTATGGTACATATACACAATGGAATATTACTCAGCTATTAAAAAGAACATATTTGAGTCAGTTCTAATGAGGTGGACAGTGAAAGTTTTAGGTGTCCTACCTATGACTCACCGACTATAATTCTTTCTATTCTCCTAAAATATCGGGGGGCAATCTGTATTGGTATTTATGCTTATATCCTATCTACACTTGTCACTGAAACATTGAGGACTCTGGGTCACCACATGGGCCAAAAAGCCTCCTTGTACTTTCCCTGGGAGGCAAGCACTGTGGGCAATACTTCTGAATTTACTGGCCTCTTCTCAACACAGCATCCCTAGCAGCTGTTGAGAGCAACACCCCTTTCTTGGGGTCCAGAGCTACTACGAGTTCTGCTGGGCTTAGCTGTTCTATTCTGGCTGGCACATCTGATCTGATCTGAGTCTGGTGGACTCCCATCAGGAAGGTTTCCCAGACAGCATTTGAGGAGAGGAGACACTGGATGAAGATGGAGTCCAGAATCTTCCCTCTCACTAGACTGTTCTTGGTAGGCCAGCCTCAGATGATGTGGGCAGCCACCAGCCCCACATCCCATAAGACACAGACCTCGTGAAGTAATTCCAACTTGTCATGAACCCAGAGGCCATAGAGACCGTTACTTTAATAGACTATGTTGTTTCCAGATCTTTGTAGGCTGTGCACAAACTTATTTTGGGAGACTCCATCCTACAATATATAAAAATGTACCCAGATCCCACAGGAAACACACACACACACACACATCTGCATGTATGTCATTAAAGATCAAGTGTGTTACAGTTGTATTCCAGGTGGNCGGCGCTCAGTTTTCTTCACAGTCCAACTCTCACATCCGTACATGACCACTGGGAAAACCAAAGCCTTGACTAGACGGACTTTTGTTGGCAAAGTAATGTCTCTGCTTTTGAATATGTTATCTAGGTTGGTCATAACTTTCTTTCCAAGGAGTAAGCGTCTTTTAATTTTATGGCTAGCACACATTTAATTAGACACATTAATGTTTGACTTTCTAGTTTTCTTTTCCCATTTTGAAACCAAGAGATCTTTTTCAGGCACAGCTATGAGGCTTATGGGACTTTTTGTCTCTCACCAAGGTATTTCTATGTACTATTTCCCAACATGAGCATCTATTGGTTGGCCAAAAATTTGTTCAGATTTTCCAAGATGGAACTTGTACTGTTCTTCTCTAAAAGCGATTCTCCTCCTGTTTCCTGTCGCAAAAGGCCCCCTGCCACCCCTAGTTTGCCTCAGTTATTCAAACCCCCAATTCCCCTCTTGGTCACCCTTCCCTGGCCTGTCACAAACTCCTTTCTGCTTTACCACCGTGTATTTGACATCCGTCTCCCTTATTTCATCCTTTCCAAATGCTACCCTCGCTTAAGCTATTGTCACTTCTAGCTTGAATTACTCAAATAATTTCTCCTTGGTTCTCCTCCCTCCCTACAATCTTGCTAATTTAATAATGAGTGCTTTCTATTTGACAAGCACTTGGACACAAGGGTAGATAAGATCTGCTTCATGACCTCCAGAAACTTGCCCTTCTATGATGGGAGGGAAGGACAAATACGCTCGTTTACAATCCCATGATGAGGTAGAGAAAAACTGTAGTTACTATGGGAGCAGGGAAGAAGGGTGCCCGATAGTATAGTGTGCCCTTGGCAAGCGAGGCATGCGATCTCCCTAAAATTCAGATATGGTCCTATGCCCCTGATTAAAACTCTCCAAAGGCTCCTTGCTGCTTTTAGGATGGAATCCTTGACATGGTGTAAACTCACGTGTGGGCTGTCTTTGCCTGCCTTTATAGTTTCTGCATGAATTCTCTCATACACATAAACACACATATTATCCCCACCCCCAACAAAAACCATCCTCTCTTTTGCCACGTGATGGAGTACCCTATAGCACCCACTATAAGTTGAGTGGTATTTTGGGCGGGAGAAAAATTATAGTTCTGATGAAGCTGTGTATTGTCTATTTGCGGCTTCCTGTCACTCACCTGCTCAAGGCTGTACAGTGCTACACCAACAGACGCCATGCTCATGAAAGGCCAGCAGCGTGCGATACATTGTGCTCAACATCGTGGGGGCGGCAGAGATGAGTCAACAAGCTCCACCACCTGCCTCTCCCTACATCCCCAGCGCCACAGTGATCGCCTCCTCACTAAACGCCCAGCTCTCCAAGCCTGAATGCTGCCCCTTCCGCGTCCAGCTCCAACAGGCTGTGCTCCCAGGGGTGTTTCCTGTTTTCTGCAGGGGAACCTCAGAGTCACCCCCTTTGAGCTCCTTTTGCACCATGTGCCTGGTTCTCACGTATTGTTCCTGCCCTATGTCATCTTGGCTTACATACCAACACCACCAATACCTGTCACTGCCCAGACTCTGATCTCCTTTGATGCAGAGATACTCTCTGCTTTTACTTTGTGATGCTGTCTGGCAGCTGTCTAGGTACCCAACAAATGTGCAAAATGGATGAGAAATAATTCTTGTTTTCTGGGAGCTTGCAATTTGACTATGGTGTCAAGTCCAACTTTTCCAGCAAAAATGTCAAAACATTCTAGAAGGAGACTCCCACCTCACCTGATAACCCTCTGCTGCTTCACCAGCATAGAGGCTCTGTGTCAGCCAGCCTAGTCCTTCATCATGCTGGAAATATGGCAGTTTGTTTATTTACTTCAATAGGGATCATCAAGGTAAATACTGGAAACGTGTGTTGAGACCCTACCAAATGCCAGACAGTCCTTGCAGTCCAAGGGACTCTCAAGAGTCTNGGATTGGGGGCAGGAGGAGAAGGGGACGACAGAGGATGAGATGGCTGGATGGCATTACCAACTTGATGGACATGAGTTTGGGTAAACTCAGGGAGTTGGTGATGGACAGGGAGGCCTGGCGTGCTGTAATTCATGGGGTTGCAAAGAGTCAGACATGACTGAGCAACTGAACTGAACTAAACTGAGTTTGGTCTCCACGATATGCAAATTCTATTTACCTGCTAATGTGTATCAACTATCATCCACGTAGAACATTGCTTCCCACACTAATGCATGGACAGTTAGCCTCACACTTAAAGAGATATGGATTCAGGATGTCTTAGAAAGAGAATTTCTATTGCTAGCAAGTTCCCAGGTGCTGCAGATGCTGTTGGTCCTTGGACCACACTTTGAGTGTATCCTTGACCCAGCATGTTTGCATATTTCTGTAGGCAGTGGCACGTCAAAGTCATTTTTCTAGAGTTGGCACATTGATATATTAGCTTTGTTTTTCCTTCTTTATCCTTAGGTAGATATTCTGATGTGACTATTTTAGTGATACTAGAAATAAGCTCATTATGTCATACATTTAGTATAGAGATGTTAATACATACATACTTTTTTAAAAAAACATTTTATTGGAGTATAATTGATTTACAATATTGTGTTGGTTTCTGTTGTACAGCAAAGCGTACACACTCTTTTAGATTCTTTTCCCATATAAGTCATTATAGATAAGTATAGTTCTCTGTGCTATACGATACATCCTTATTACTTATCTATTTTATATATTGTTGCTCTTGTTCAGTTGCTAAGTCGTGTGTCCAACTCTTTGCTATTTCATGGGCTGTAGCCTGCCAGGTTCCTCTGTCAGTGGGATTTCTCAGGCAAGAATACTGGAGTGGGTTTCCATTTCCTATTCTAGGAGATCTTCCTGACCCAGGGATCAAACCCATGTCTCTTGCATTGGTAGGAGGATTCTTTACCACTGAATCATCACAGAAGCCCATTTTATGTATAGTAGTGCAGATAGTGACTGAACTGAACTGAGTGTATGTATGTCAATCTCTGGGCTTCCCTGGTGGCTCAGATGGTAAAAAATCCACTTGCAATGCAGGAGACCTGGGTTCAGTGCCTGAGTTGGGAAGATCCCCTGGAAAAGGGAACAATTCCTCACTCTAGTATTCTTGTTTGGAGAATTCCATGTACAGAGGAGCCTAGTAGACTACAGTCCATGGGGTTGCAAAGAGTTGGACACGACTGAGTGACTCTCACTTTCATATGTCAAATCCAATCTCCCAATTTATTCTTCCTCCCTTTTCCCCCTGGTAACCATAACTTTGTTTTCTGCGTCTGTGACTGTGTTTCTGTTTTATAAACAAGTTCAGAGTAACAAGGGATCTTGGAAGCAAAACATATATTGTATATTGCCATTACCTTGCTCATCACTTTTGTTCAGTTAAAAAGGTGATGCATCCTTTTTGTTTCTTAGTTTTTAACAACATAGACTGCTTCTATCCATGTAAAGTAGAACATCTAGTACTTTGAAATGAGTTTCAAAGTGATGTTAGATCTATCTAGAATAGTCCAAATGTAATACTCAAATTATACTGTTTCATTTGTTATGATTTTTGGTTAACCATTTATTAATTGGCTAGAAACTCTAAAGTCTAATAGAAACCACTGCCTTTATTTCTCTTCTCATCTCATTCTTGTTTCTGATAACATCATCAAGAAAGAGGGCCCCTAATATGAGTCAGGGAAAATCTATGCTCCAAAGACATAATGAGGCCCCTAGTTACAAGTATAGATTTTTTAGAGTAGGAATCAGGAGATAGCTAATAGAGCCAGACTAGGGAAAAGGGACAATTGTGATGTTCCTCACATTGGACAGATTGTAATTCTCGTTTACTCCTGGGCCTCAGCAAGACGCAGTTTAAAAACAATTGCATTGCCTTTTAAATAACATCACTTAAGTGATGACTCTGTGTCAATAGATTTTGCACATAGAAGAAGGATTGAGAACTCATGTGCACCCATGGCAGATTCATGTCAATGTATGGCAAAACTAATACAGTATTGTAAAGTTAAAAAAAAAAAAAGGAATGTAGGCAATACTCAGTTACAAAATGATTAGCAGGTACATTTATTTTAGGTAACAGATGATATAAAATTTAGGTCATAGATGGTATAACATTAAGGAAACAGATTTTATGGGAAGTTTCCAGATGTACAATAATAAATTATAGACCTCTAGAAACTCAGTTTAAAAATCATGTTCTAGTGAATCTTTTGGATCATGTTTTCTCTTTAGATTGAGTCTCTATTTCCCCATCCATGGCACTATTGTGATGAGAAGCCTGGACTTTCTCTCTTCCAGAGAAACCGTCTTGGCCCTGACTCTCTTTTTTCCAACTTTAGAAGACCATCCGGGGGTGGGGGCAGATACCATAGAGCATCCCAGTTCTACAATGTAGGGAAAATATTTCCATTTGTGTTCATCTTTTCATGCCATTTACCTTGAAGGCTACAATAAGACTACAAGCAAAGGGGCAATGTTTAAGCAGAATGCTCTTTTTGTTTTTTAAAGCCACTTATTGAAGCATATTGACATATAAAAATTTGTATATATTTAATATGTACAGCTTGATGAGTTTGAGGATAAGCACATACCTGTGAAGCCATCACAGAGACACAACTGTAACATCCTCCAAGTTTCTTCTACCTCACTATTAATTTTTTGTGTCTATGTGTATGTGTGTATGGCAAGAACACTCAGCATAAGACCTACCCTCTTGGATAATTTAAAATATGCAATACAGTATTATTAGCTACAGGCACTATGCTGTAAATCTCCAGACTTTATCTTATAAAGTTTTGTACCTTTTGACCTCACTTCCCCACTGTTCTCTCTTCTCAGGCCCTGGAAACCACCATTCTACTCTCTGCTTCTATGAGTTTAACTCTTGTAGGTTCCACATATAAGTAAGATCTTACAGTATCTGTCTTACTGTTTTGTCTTATTAACATAATGGTCTCTAGATCGACCCATGTTTTCATAAATGGCAAGAATTTCTTCTTTCTGTAAACCCTGAATTATATTCACACATATTCATATGTAAATTCATATATAAAATATGAGACATGTATCTCACATTTTATTTATCCATTCATCATTGATGGACATTTAAATTGCTTTCATATCTTAGTCTGTGTTCAACTACTTTAAGTTCAGGCAAAAAGGGTCCGCAAATCTCATCAAGCATCGAAATCTGATCACAAAGGTAGGAGAATAGAGAGACATTTGGGGTTAAGAGTCAATTTTGTATATATAATTAGGGAAGATGATGGTCAAAGATACAGAACTTTGTGGAAGATAAATTTTGGAGATTTAGCATAGTGCCTATAGCTAATAATCACATATATAGGTGTATATATATATGCATTTGTGTGTGTGTGTGTTTGTATGTATAAAAGGCACGCTAATGAGCTAAATGAGTTACTGAAAAATCTGGGGTAATGGAATGAACCAAAAGGTCCTGGTGAAATCCATCATGGCAAATAAAACACATGGATCTATTTGTAAGTGTGGTTCGCTGCCACAGAGGCATGACACCACCCTCCATTGTAAGAATAGATGCTCTCATGACTGAAACACTATGGAAGCATTTTCCGTTTTTCTTTTATTTAAAATTCAAACTTCTAACATGAGCTTGGTTTGCTGACAGATCAGCCAGGTATCCAAGTTTTTCATTTTATATGAGTTGAGTTTTTATCCAGTGTGGATTGAATGAGGAGTCAGTGAGCAGTCTGGGGGGACACTCTNTTCAAACTTCTAACATGAGCTTGGTTTGCTGACAGATCAGCCAGGTATCCAAGTTTTTCATTTTATATGAGTTGAGTTTTTATCCAGTGTGGATTGAATGAGGAGTCAGTGAGCAGTCTGGGGGGACACTCTTAAGACAAGGAAATTTGGTCAGGATTATCATTTAAGACAAGAGTTTTTGAAACTCTGAATGTTGTTTCAACTTGAAACTACAATTATGAAAATATATAATTGCAAAGTCATAACATCAGTCCCAGACCTCAAAGAACATTTAAGGGATGCTTGAATATTTTCTATAAGGCAAACCCATCATTATAACATATTACCTAAAAATCTGAGCTCATGGGAGATTTCCTTATGTAGTTATTATAGTTTTATGTTTTTTTCAGAGTGTCTTTCCTTCTTATCTGGATTATTTATAATTGCTTTTTAGAGTAGCATTCTACTCCAAAGTATTAAGCAGCTTCTACTTAAATTTTAGAGTCTCATGCCATGGAATCATGGCTTGAATATTTTCAATCCCATTTTCCCTAATACAGATGATCTCAATAGCCTTTTCCTGGCACTCAAAAAGTGATAAGGTCATTTTCTGCCTACCTCTTATTTCTAAATGCAGGTCAAGATTAGGTTTATAGTATTTGTTCCCCCTCGCTTATTTTACCATATCTCCACCCCCATCTACTCTGGCAACCACTAGTTCTCTCTATTCATGAGCCTGCTCCTGTTTTGTTATAGTTGTTTGTTTTATTTTTTTTTATTCCAGATATAATTGAAGAGAATCAGTGTTTGTCTTTTTCTGTCTGCCTTGTTATCATCTAGGTCCACCCATGTTATTGCAAATTGTAAGACTTCATGTTTTATTATAGCTGAGTAATATTCCAGTATGTATGCTTATTTACCACATCTTCTTTATTCATTTATCTGTAAATGGACACTTAGGTTGCTTCCACACTTTGGCTGTTGTAAATAACGCTGCTATGAACATTGGAGTGTATGTATCTTTGAAACTCCGGAGATTCTAGACAGGCAACAATCAATGAAGTAACTTTAGATATGGTAATAAATGAGATTGTAATACATAAATTTATTTGTTTTATAAATAAAATAATCCCAATTTAAGCAATAACCTCTCTATCTTTCGTGGGAGGAGACAAGGCCATCAGAAGTTCTTCAAGAATTTTACAACAGAGATTTGAGGTGCAGAGTCAATGATTCGTTTTTTCTAAAGTGTTTGCAGAAAATATATGCCTATTCAATTCGTGCACTTTGTATAGAGAGTATAATTATATATCATCTAGATCCAGGTNTTTATTCCCATGGCTCACTCCTGGGAAGCCTTCCCAGGTTACCGCAGGCCCTGTCTGCCCCCATGGCATTCACCACATGCGTAACCAAAGCATCCAGCAAAGCTGCCATGAGCCTTTACTTGGGGCAGGGCTGCAGAGACGACGAAGATGTGGCCACCTGGCCCCACTTTAGGAATCCCATCATGCAGTGTATGCACGGTTTCAGCACCAGGCTCTCAGGCAAACAGTGTGATTTCTGGGAGATTCCGCATGCTCTCTAACTGATGGAGAGAAAATTTCATGCAAGACAGCCCAGCCAAGATAGGCCCCTCCCGCTCCCCTTAACCTGTCCTTGCCTGACCCCAGCTTGACTCATCCCTACCTGTGTATAGTCATGAATGATTTTTTTCTTTCCTCCCAACCTCAGCCTCTTGCTGAAAAGGTATAGCCTGTTAACTTAGATTTAACTCACATGTAATGATTTGAGCTTTCTTTTCCAATGCTGGGACAGCTCCTTCATTCTCAAAAGGCTAACAGACTCCCTCCACCTGGGAATAGACTTATGGGCTGGGTCTCTTTTGCAAAGCAGTGAAAAGTTTGATATAATGACCGATATGCTAAGCAGAATGAATAAACAGTTAGGAGTCAGAGGTGAAGGGGTTAGAGAAGATTAGTGTTTGGGTTAGAGTATCTCACATTTTCCATGTATTATTTCTAATTCTTAAGCACCTCTAGCTAATGTAATTAGGTGCATTTTTATAGATGAGGAAAGGTAGGATGCAATGGAGATTGCTCAAAAAACTAATACCAGAACTGCCATATGACCCCAAAACCAAAAATACAAATTTGAAAAGATACATGAACCCCAATGTTCATGGCAGCATTAGTTACAGTTGCTAAGACATGGAAGCAACCTAAGTGCCCATCAACAAATGAATAGATAAAGAAATGTGGTGCACACACACACACACACACACACACACACACACACACACACACGATGGAGTACTACTCAGCCATGAAAAGTATGAAATTTTGCCATTTGCACAAGAGTGGCTCTGGAGGGTATCCTGCCAAGTGAAATGAGTCAGAGAAAGACAAATAGTTTTTGATATCACATACATGTGGAATCTAAAAAACACAGCAAATTAGTCATATAACAAAAAAGATGCAGACTCACAGATATGGAGAGCAAACTAGTGGTTATTGGGGGGAAGGGGTAATAGAGGTGTAGTGAATTTATAGATACAAACTGTTCAGTATAAAATAAGCTACAAGTCAGAAGTCCCTGGTGGTCCAGTAGTGGAGACTCTGTACTTTCCTTGGTGAGGGTGCAGGTTAAATCTCTGGTTGGGGAACTAAGATCCTACGAGACATGTGGTGTGGCCAAAAATTAATAAGATAAGCTACAAAGGTATATTTACAACACAGGAAATATAGCCAACATTTGATAATAATTATAAATAGAGTATAATCTTTAAAAATCGTGGATCACTATATTATACAGCTGTAAAAGAAATGGTAACCTGCTCAGTATTCTTCCCTGGAAAATTCCATGGACAGAGAAGCCTGGTAGGCTACAGTCCTTGGGGTCACAAAGAGTCACACAATAACTTCTACAATATGGTATATCAACTGTAACTCCAAAAAAAAAAAAAAAGACACAGGCAAGAAAAATAACTTGGCTCAGAGGCTAGACAGCATATTAAAAAGCAGAGACATTACTTTGCCAACAAAGGTCTGTCTAGTCAAAGCTATGGTTTTTCCAGTAGTCATGGATGGATGTGAGAGTTGGACATTAAAAGAAAGCTGAGTGCCAAAGAACTGATGCTTTTGAACTGTGATGTTGGAGAAGACTCTTGAGAGTCCCTTGGACTGCAAGGAGATCAAACCAGTCCATCCTAAAGGAAATCAGTCTTGAATATTCATTGGAAGGACTGATGCTGAAGCTGAAACTCTAATACTTTGGCCACCTGATGTGAGGAGCCAACTCATTGGAAAAGACCCTGATGCTGGGAAAGATTGAGGGCTCGAGGCGACAGAGAATGAGATGGTTGAATGGCATCACCAGCATGATAGACATAAGTTTGCGTATGCTCCGGGAGTTGGTGATGGACAGGGAAGCCTGGTGTGCTGCAGTCCATGAGGTCACAAAGTGTTGGACATGACTGAACGACTGAACTGAAGAAGCAAGGAGGATTGTCCTGATTTTAGGTGATTTTCATATACTACGAGACATGTTATAGTAGAAGTTTGCATAGCCTGATGGCTTTCTAATGTAAGTTTGCATCAGAAACATCTGGAAGGCTTGTTAAAATACAAGTTGCTGGGCCCCATCCCCAAGAGTGTCTGATTCAATAGACCCAGGGTGGGGCCTAGGAATTTGCATTTCTAGTAAGTTCCCTGCTGATGCTGATGTTGCTGGTCTAAGGACCACACTGTGGAAAGCACTATTGTAAAACATAGTGTGAGGCCAAAAGGGAGAGAAACTTCCAGTGTACTGTGGCAGTGAAAGGAAGCCTTCGGAGGGGAAGGTGGCACTTGGGTTGGATGTGGGAGGTTGTATAGAAGATCTCCCACTCACTCACAGGTGATCCAGGGAAAGACTGAGCACAGGCTGCTCACAGACTTAGAGACACAAGGCAGATTCAGGTGTGTGAGTCCCTCAGCGGGCATGGACAACTGGGGGTGCTTGTGCGAGCTTGCCCGGCATGAGAGGAGGCCAGCAGGGGAGCCTGGGCCAGATGCAAAGCCATGCTGAGGAGTTTGGACTTCATCCTTTGGGTACCCAGCTCTTAATCAGAAGAGTAATGCAATTCTCTTTGCCTAATTGTGTTCTAATTGTTCATTCATTAAAGATAAAAAGGTATTAATCACTAACTGCTCCAAGAAATGCCAGGGGTATAAAAATCTGACAGTCTCTAAAAGTAATAACAACAACACGTGGTATCCTTCCAGCCCGTTATGATGGTGATTAGGGCCTCACCTGCATGACCTCTATGGGCATGCAGGTGAGGCTGCTATGGTTCCATTTTACAGATGAAGAGACTGAGGTTTATGGAGCCAAAGGCATACTTCTTTTTTTTAAATGTTTTATTTTTTATTGGGTATAGCTGATTAACAATGTGATAGTTTCAGGTGAACAGCAAAGGGATTAAGCCATATGTATCCATCCATCCATCCATTCTCCCCCAACTCTCCTCCCATTCAGGCCAAAGGCACACTTCTAGAAAGCAGCTGAGTAGGGATTTGGGTCTAAGTTTAAAGGATCATTTTTGCACTTTAAACCTTGTTTTCCTTGATAACAGGCTTCCCAGGTGGCACTAGTGGTAAAGAATCTGCCTTTCAATGCAAGAGGCGAGGGTTTGAGCCCTGGGTTGGGAAGATCCCTTGAGGAAGGAAAATGACAACCCACTCCACTATTCTTGCCTGGAGAATTCTGTGGGCAAAGAAGCCTGGCAGGCTGCAGTCCATGGGGTCACAGAGTCAGACACGACGGAGCTACTGAGCCTGCCTCCCCTGATGCAATCCTTGAGTTCCAGGACTGGCTCTCCATGATCCCTTTCACCCCAAACTTGTTGCATCTAATCTGCGCATCACCATGGTGCTGGGTAAGCACAGCCCAAGCTGAGCTTGTTGGGCTATTCCTCTGCCCCCTGCAGGTGCCTTGACCTCTGCAGAAAGGGACAGGAGAGCAGGGGCTATAGCTTGTCATCCGAAGGCTCTGTGGTCCTCCTAGTGCAGGAATATCCTCCTGAGGGGACGAGCAGGATCTATCACTGTCAAACCCGGAGGCCTTTTTTCCATCTTGCAAACTCAGGGCTTTTCAGATCTTTAAGGCTGATCAGAGATAGAGCGCGACAATAGCCGACTTAAATCTCAGTAAGCGGGGAGGAGAGGCGGAGAGAGGTATGTGCAGAAAATAAAGTATGCTAGCTCTTTTCGGGAAGATAAAACATAAGTCTTGGTACACACGGCACAATAAAAGCCTGTGGAGAACAGAGGAGATCTTTGTCAGGAATTGTATCTCATTTAGTACCATTGTTTCACTGTGTTCCTTTCAGAATGAAAGTGATTCATCTTGCTTTTGTTTTTGGTCGTCTTTTATTTTTTCCTCTTGCAGAAATTTCCCTCTTCCATTAGGAAGCAAGCACTTTTTCCTCTCTCGCCTCTTCGCAGACAGGACTTTTATTCTCCACTTGTTTAGGCTCAGCTCATGGTGTCCAATCAATGATTTTTCCCCCCATTTTGTCAAGTAGTGATTCAGAGAATACAGACTGCTGTGCAGTGGGTTTTAAAAGATATTTTAATGATCCCATTCTTTGCAACTCTGTGTGTATGTGTGTGTGTGAGGCTACAGATACCACCATCATTTATTGGCTCAGGAAATATTTGTGAGGACATATTTCTGTTCTTGGGGAGGTGAAGTCATTGTCCCCATCTACAAGGTGGGTACCACCCTAAGTGTGTAACTGAAGAGGAGGTGGCACAAAAAGGGGTTAATTTTGGCACAGAAGTTAAAGAGCTAAAAGGCAAGAGAAGAGATGCCCCAAGGGCAGACTTAGAGGCTCTGGTTCCTGCATTTGAACACAAAAGGATACGACGCATAACAGGCACTTTTGCTTCATTATGAAATTGACAGCAGGCTTTCTGTAAAAACAGAATGAATTAACTTAACACTCTTGTCTTCCTGAAGCCTCTCTATCTGCTGATGCTATGCACTTTATCCCATTATTTCTGTTGTCCTCAAGTAGAATCCTTAAGGTGCAAGGATTCAAGGTCCACAACCATTGGGTGATTTTCAAAAAGCTGGACTGTCCCAGAGAGTGTGGTTTCAATTTCTGGTCTTGATATCAGGGGTGTAGAGAGGCAGGTCTGGGCTCCAGGTTTTGCCAGCAATCAGTGATCATTGCTTCCTATACTTGAACTCTTCTGGGGGTTTCTTCCCCATCCTTGCACCTTCCTAGGCTCCCACAGTGAACCTCTGGACATCTGAAAGCTGCCTGGCCTGGACACTGTGATAAACCAGCCTGGCAAACCGTGGGGTCCCGTCCTCATAGTGAGTGGCGTTGAGAGGCTGCTCTGGGCGTGGTTCAGAAGGATGGAGCTCTGAGAGGGTCCAAGTCCCAGAGCTGGGGAAGTGTGAGGCCACGCCCCCAATCCGAGAAGACTCGGAAGCTAGTCTGACTCTCGTGGCTCAAGCCTCTCTGGCTTACCACTTCTGAGCTTCTGGTAGAGGACAGGGTGCTCTGTGTCTCAGCAGTGGCGTCCTCGGGGCCACCAAGCCTGCCCAGTCTCCTTGGGCTTCTAAGACTCAGCTTGTCTTCCTTCTACTCCACCCCTGTTCTCTCCATTCCTTTTCCACCATCGTTGCTGCCTTTCCCTCTCCAGTGGGTTGCAGTCAGAGCACTCCCAGGCCTGGCTTTGGCCCTGGGGATCTCACTCACTCTCAGGACTTTGAATTATATAGGGACTCAACCCTGACTATTCACTTATGAAGCTCCAATGTTTTGGCCACCTGATGCAAAGAGCTGACTCTTTGGAAAAGAGTCTGATGCTGGGAAAGAATGAAGGCAAAAGGAGAAGGGGGCAACAGAGGTTAAGATGATTAGATGGCATCACCGACTCAATGGATGTGAATTTGAGCAAACTCTGGGAGATAGTGAAGGATGGAGGAGCCTGGCGTGCTGCTGTCCATGGGGTCATAAAGAGGTGGACATGACTTAGTGACTGGTCAGTTGTATGATAACATGTAATGTAGTATAGAATACGGTATTATACAGGCACGCACACATTTATTATTCAAAGCCCCATGTGTGTTTGTATAAACACATGCACATACACATATCATTTATCTCGTTGTTTTTCACCCAGGTTCCATCCCTGAGTTGTGAAGATCCCCAGGAAAAGGAAATGGCAATCCACTCCAGTATTCTTGTCTGAAGAATTCCATGGACAGAGGAGCCTGGTGGGTTACAGCTCATAGGGACACAACCGAGCAACTAATAATCATTACTATATGCACAAGTTATTCAAAGTTGGGTATATATATATATATATATACCACACTCGCATGTACACACACACCCCTTAGATTTTTAGTTTTTAATTTGGATCTCTTTCTTGAAGTCCAGGCTCTTAAATCCAACTGCCTCCTCAAATTCTCCATCAGGAGGTTTAATAGAAATCTTAGTCTTAACCTGGCCCCAGCAGAACTGTTGCACTTCCCCTCAAACATATCCATCCCCACCGCAACTTTTGTATTTCTTTAAATGCCACCACAGTGCCAATCTACCTGGTTGCTCAGGCCCCAAATCTTGAGAGTCGAGTTTTCTTTCCTTCCCTCGCATCTTCCATGCAATTCGTGTTCAGCTCCATCAGCTCTACCCTCCCCAGCCAACCACCACCACCAGTAGGTCCAGAATCCAGCCATCTCTCAATGTAGCCTTGGCTACAGTCCTGGATTTAAGTGAGCTACTGGCTGGGCTCCCATATCATCATTCCCTGGTTAACCTTCCTGTGGTCTCCCATTTCCCTGAGCTCAGATGGTAAAGCATCTGCCTACAACCAGATGGGTTCGATCCCTGGGTTGGGGAGACCCTCTGGAGAAGGAAATGGCAACCCACCCTAGTACCTTTGCCTGGAAAATCCCATGGACAGAGGAGCGTGGGAGGCTACAGTCCACGAGGTCGCGAAGAGTTGGACACGACTGAGCGACTTCACTTTCACCGTGGCCCCGAAAGCCCTCCAACATCTGGCCCCTCCTTCTGTCTCCCGGTTCATCTCCCTCACGACTGATATCAAACCCATTCCTTTCTTTAAAAAGGCCTTACTGATTGATCTTCCTTCTTTCTAGAGCAAATTCCCAATCACTACAGGGCTGGCACATTTTCATCTTTCAGAGCTCAACTTCGTCGTCATCCCTTCTCGGATACAACTTCCTTGACACCAATGCTAACCAGCCTCTCCAGCTCCACCCAGTCCTCTATTCAATCTTCTTTGTCCCACTTGGGTGTAGCCGAAGCAATCTTTCCCCACTTACGTTTATGCCCAACAGTTCACTTCCCCTTAGGTCTTCATCTAAGGGTTCTATAGTTTTAGCTCTTACATTGAGGTCTTTGATTCAGTTTTGAGTTAATTTTTGTAGATGATGGAGGATCAGGGTCCAACATCATTCTTTTGCTTGTGGATATCCAGTTTTCCTGGGCTTCCCAGCTGGTGCTAGTGATAAAGAACCTGCCTGCCGATGCAGGAGACATAACAGACGTGGGTTCCATCCCTGGGTCAGGAAGATCCCTTGGAGGAGAGCATGGCAACCCACCCCAGTATTCTCGCCTGGAGAATCCCCATGGACCAGAGGAGGCTGGTGGGCTACAGTCCATGGGTTCACAAAGAACTGGACATGACTTAGTGAGCACACACATCCAATTTTCCCAACACCGTATGTTAAAAAAAAATAATAATACTGTTTTCCCATTGAATGGTCCTGGCAGTTGGGGTGAAAATCTTCAGCACCCTGAGCACTCACTTCTGGGCTCTCTTTTCTGTTCCGTGGGTTTGCCTGCCTGGCTTTATGCCCTATTAATTCACTCACCGCTAGAAGGTCAGTTCCTTGAGGGCAGGTGTCCTGCTTGTCTGCCTGTCACCCAGCCCCCGTACAGAGAGGCTCAGTGAACTTCCAGTGATGGGTTGGCTGGTCTGTCCTTCCTTCCAAAGCCCTAAGGGACTTCCCTGCATGGCCTCTGCTCAGGCCTGTAACAGGCATGACAACTCCACGGGGCAGCCAACCAGACATGTTCCTCCTCCTTTGACTTTGGGTCAGAGGGGGGCCCTGCCCTTCCCTTGCTCCAAACTGACCTTCATGTCTGCTGGGTCAACTTGACCTTGCCTTGTGCCATTCTGGTTCTGTTTATAGCTGGTGTTTGAGCATCTAGGCTTTTCTCAGTCTGTTGCTTCTTTCTTCCAGATGTCACCCCGGGGCGGTTGTGTCTGGCTGCCAACAAACCACATCCTTGGGCATGTGTTCTCCTTGGAGCCACGCCCATCAGACCCTCAGGAACCCCAGAGGGGGCCCAGTCATCTGCCTTCAGGGCTGCCCTGCACAACTTGAACCCTTGCATCGCATCTGTATTTGAAAACAGAGGAAAGCCAGTCACATCTAAGGACCATTCCTGTTTTCAGCTTTCGGTTCCGGTCTCATAAATAAAGCCTCGGTAATGGCAGAGCGGGGGATCCAGAGGACGGGAACACAGCATTACCTCATCGCATTACTCCACTGATGCCTTTTCAAGGCCAACAAACTCAATTAGCTCGCTAGTAACAGCTGTACCAACAGTGAGGCTTCTGCAGCCGAGTTCATCGTTCCGAGAAAGGACACGGAAAACAAATGACAGCGCAGTTTGTCATGCAGAGCTGCCCACAAATTCACCCAAAGTTGCAGCTCAGTGGGCTTCCCTGGTAGCTCCGATGGCAAAGAATCCACCTGCAATGCAGGAGATCCAGGTCTGATCCCTGGTCGGAAAGATCCACTGGAGAAGGGAATGTCTGCCCCCTCCAGTATTCTTGCTTGGCGAATTCCATGGACAGAGGTGGCTCCCTTTCAATAATCTTGAACTGTTCCTTAGAGTTCAGATTTTTGATATATAAAGTCACTCAGTCGTGTCTGATTTTCTGTGACCCCATGGACTGTAGCCTGCCAGGCTCCTCCATCCATGGAATTTTTCAGAAAAGAATACTGGAGTGGGTTGCCACTTCCTTCTCTAGGGGATCTTCCTGACCCAGGGATCCAACCCAGGTCTCTCACATTGGAGGCACACTCTTTACCATCTGAGCTACCAGGGATGCTCTATATTTAAATCTGGAGACACCCAAAGCTATCTGTGAAGTGTGTGCAGTTATTTGTTACACCACTCACTCTTGAGCAACTTTTTCCCTTTTTTTTTTTCCTGTAAATAATCAAGCCTTAGAAGCACTGAAACAGAGAAGGACTAGGAAAGTTACCTGAGGACACTTAGCAAGCGGTATTATCTCCTTCACTATCCATTTAGCCGTCATTCTTCAATATATCAGATAATCAGTCAATGCTTTGGGTAAGTTAGAGAGGGCAGAAAACTCCCACTCAGAATGAGTGGTGTGGAGGATGGTTGGGGTGACTGAGATGTCAAATTAATGTACTGTTTCACCCACAGTGTCATGAGAATGAGGAATGTTTTAGTTGAACAGTCCTGAGAATTTTGGCTTGTCCAGTCCTGTTATTTCACAGATGAAGAAGTCCCGAGAAGAGAAGTTTATGTCCTATAGATCACCTGGCTGATGAGCAGACGTGCAGTCACTATCCATCAGCCACAGCCTTGTGCTGACTGAAGGACAGTCCTGCAGGGCCTCTTCAGAAGGCGCTTATCATCCTGAGATGAGAAGGATTTCAAAGCAGCACGTCGGTCCTGCAGGTGCTGTCAAGATGATGTCGCTAGGTGTCTGCTTTTGTCTGTAAGCTAAACAAGCCCTTCACCACTTCACTTGTAACAGTAAGCTCCTTGTGTACAGTGTTAAGTCTCAGCGGCACTATTGATCATCAAAACGGTCTAATTGGGACTTCCCTGGGGTCCAGTGGTTTAAGAATCCGCCTGCCAAAGCAGGGGACACTGGTTCAGCGATCCCTGCTCTGGGAAGATGCCACATGCCGAGGGGCAGCTGAGCCCGTGCACCACAGCTACTGAAGCCCGAGTGCCTAGAGCCGGTGGTCCGCAACAAGAGAAGCCACCGCAAGGAGAAGGTTGTGCGCTGCAACTAGAGAGTAGCCCCTACTCGCCGCAACGAGAAAGCTTTTGCAGCAATGAAGACCTGGTGCAGCCAAAAAAAATTTTTTTTAAGTCTGATTGCATGGAAAACATAATCACCAAAGCAGGGAGGAGTGGGGGTTAGGGAGGCATAAATTAGGAGTCTGGGATTATCAGATGCAAACTGTCACATACGGGGTGGATAAACAAGGACCCGCTGCAGAGCACAGGGAACTATATTCAATATCCTGTAATAAACCATAATGGCAAGGAATATGAAGAAGACACAGCCTTTCCCAGGTGTCTCTGTGGTAAAGAATCCACCTACCAAGGTGGGAGACACAGGTTCTATCCCTCGGTCAGGAAGATCCCCTGGAGAAGGAAATGGCAACCCACTCCAGTTTTCTTGCCTGGAAAATCCCACAGACATAGGAGCCTGGCAGACTACAGTCACTGGGATCGCAGAGTCAGCCGTGACTGAGCACACACACAAGATATATATATTACAGTTATATATATACACACACTATATACACACACTGAATCCCTTTGCTGTATACCAGAAACTAACACAATATTGTAAGTCAACCATACTTCAATAAAATATTAGGGTGTGGGGGGGAACTGTCTAATTGGAGGCACCGAAATTCCGTTGCCCGAAGGTTAAATCACTTTTCTCTCAAAGGAACCTCTCTTTCCCATCTGAAGCCCTAAGATCACTTTGCCACGCCTCCTCTATTAGAAGCAAGAAGAGGAAGCCCATGCAGAGGCCCCATATCTTGTCTTCCAACAACTGCTTCTCTGTAGAACTCATTTAGAACACACGGGGATTCAGCGCTGTGTTCTAAATGGCTCATCAATCATGCATTTCCTTAAGAAGGGTTTTAAAGAGGCCCAAATTGCTGGGTAGCATTCTCCTCCTCCTCTCGGGCAGACTAGCAAGTGCAGCTTGTCTTACACATCTTTCATCCATTTACAACTCCAAGAAGCCACCAGCATGAGGATGCTGGTGACCCGTGATTTCCACGGAGAAGTGGCTGCAGTCCTCAAAGGTTCTCTCTGGGCCTTTATAATGTAGGTGTGCCATGGAACACATTTTGTCGAAGCTGTGCTTGATGGTTCAGTGGACAAACAAAATGACAAAAATGGTCATGATGCTTTTGTGGCCGTGGAAGTCCTAATAGCCTACTTGGATTCACCCGAGTTTAGACGGATGTTGTTTTTTTCTCTCTCTCCTTTCCTCTCTGTTTATCTTCTCAAGGAGGCCACGTATGTTGTCAAGGCATAGAATAGATTTGGAGAGAGATGTGGGCTTACAACCCAGGCCCATCTCTTGCAAGTGAGGGGCCTTACTATGTACATTACATGACTGCTTTTACTCTCCTAGATGAGGATTAACAAGAGGGTGGAGAGAGAATTGGATATGATAATAGAGCGAGAATTCTGTAATAGATCATAGACTTTCTTCAATCTTTATTCAATAAAAATTCTTTGAGGAACTTCCCCGGTAGTACAATGGTTAAGAATCTGCCTGCCAATGCGGGGGACACGGGTTCAATCCCTGACCTGGGAAGATTCCACATGCCTTGGGGCAACTAAGCCCGGGTTCCATGGCTACTGAGCCTGTGCTCTAGAGCTTGAGAGCCGCAACTACTGAAGCCCGTGAGCCTAGGTATCCTGCGCTCCGCAACAGGAGAAGCCACCGCAGTGACCGAGAAGCCTGTCCACCGCAGCTGGAGAGTAACTCCTGCTCACTGCAACAAGAGTAATCCCGAGTGCCGCACAGCCAAAAGTAAGAATAAATACATTTAATAATAATAAATAAGGTAAACATACAGTAGTGAGTGAAAGTCGCTCAGTCGTGTCCGACTCTTTGTGACCCCATGGACTATACAGTCCGTGGAATACTCCAGGCCAGAATACTGGAGTGGGTAGCCTTTCCCTTCTTCTCCAGGGGATCTTCCCAACCCAGGGATCGAACCCAGGTCTCCTGCATTGCAGGCGGATTCTTTACCAGCTGAGCCACAGGGCAAGCCCAAACATATAATAAATATAATATAAATAATATATTTTAAAATAAAGATAATATATTTATAAATAAAACATATATTTAGCACAATAAAAGTATCATAAAATATAAAATAAATATAATAATGAAAATACATGTAAAAATTTAAAAAAATTCTTTGAGTACCTACTCTGCCAACCCTACTGCTGCTGCTGCTGCTGCTGGGTCACTTCAGTCGTGTCCGACTCTGTTCAACCCCATAGACGGCAGCCCACCAGGCTCCCCCATCCCTGGGATTCTCCAGGCAAGAACACTGGAGTGGGTTGCCATCTCCTTCTCCAATGCATGAAAGTGGAAAGTGAAAGTGAAGTCGCTCAGTCATGTCCGACTTTTAGAGACCCCATGGACTGCAGCCTACCAGGCTCCTCCATCCATGGGATTCTGCAGGCAAGAATACTGGAGTGGGTTGCCATTGCCTGCTAGAAGGTACCAAATAAAACAGGTAAAACCCTGCTTTCTTGGAGCTGATATCCTGATGGAGGAGACGGTGACAAATGAGTAAGTCTGATATACACAGTGTCATGGTGATCACAGTCATGGGGAGAAATAAGCAGGGCAGCGGAGGGGAGCATGGGGTTGGGGGATAGGTGTTTGCCATTTTAAATGTGCCATCAAGGGAGGCTTCACGGAGAGGGTGGCGTTCAAGTAAAGACCTTAAGAGGTGATGGACATTGGAGAAGCATATTCTCTGGCCGGAGCACAGCACAAAACACAGTGACGATTTCTAGATAAAGAAGAGCTGTGCCCGCCCTGCTGAGTCTGGGATGAAGACACGCGACGAGCACAGTTCTTTGTACGAATCACAACCCCCCCCCCCTGCCCCCTACACTTTCTTCCTATCTGGCTTATTCCCAGCCACACTCAGTATCACAGGAACCAGAGATCACACAGACCCAGGTTAGGAGAAAAGGTAGGCAGATGGGTTTTGCCAATTGACAAGAAGGACAAGAAGGCAGGCTGCTGACATCAGGTTCATTCTTGTCACTGTTGGGACACGTTGGACATATACTCTCTGTCTTAAGAAGAACTTTGTGTCCAATGAGACAATGGTCTTACTTTGTTTATAAGCCCAAGACTTCCCTCTAGGAGATGATCTTGTCTTGGTCCCCATTGCCACTTCTGGGAACTACTGGCTGCTGCCAGAACCAGCTCCCATAAATCACAGCTGTGTGAAGCAGACTCCCCTCCAGAGGTGGAACTGTTTCAGGCCACTAACTGCAGGAGTCATTTTTTAGGTAGAAATCTAATGGCGATATGCCACCCGAGAAAGACGTAGAGGAAACAGGAAGAAAAGGGTTAATAGCAGCAAGCAGGAAGTGGGTGTAGCTGTGACAGAGCCATCTGATGCCAAGGAATCCTGCCTGTGCACTAAGCCAACGTTCTCTGGCCAAGCTGTCTTCCTGTGACCCACTTCTGCCGCTTTGACCTTGCACAACAGATCCATCAGATGTCTGTGTTGTCACTTTGATTCAGGTCTCAGCAAGAACCACCTTTGGATTCTGGCCTTGTGGGCCCTTTGCTGTCCACCCACCCCAGCCTGATCAATTACTCTCAGACTGGAGCTTTATAATGAAATGTTCGCCTTCCTGCTCTATCCTTGTGTTGCCTGTTGATCTCTTCCATCTGACCTCAATCACCGTCTCTCTAGTCTGGTCCTGGGCTTCACCTTCTGACTCCACCCCCAGCAGGTGCCCAGGAAAATCTGGCATCAAGGAGTTGGCACCTCGGCTAAGCTTTGGGGCTGGGATCCAGCCTGGCAGTCTCTCATCTTTTCCTTTCCCACCCCGCGTTTTCCAGCACATCATGACATCACTTACTGAGCATCTCCACTTCTGCCAGCCCATGGCATGTGGTCTGATGCCTTGCTCTGCCTGACCCTACTGAACTGCAGCATTTCCCAGGTCAGCTGCCACTTCTGAAGGATTACTCGGGACTTTCTCCACTTTAGAGGGGATTATTCCTGCAACAAGAGTTATTAACTTGTGAATCCTTTGCGTACGGCGTTGTGCCTAAAACTGTTTTCCGGTAGCAGGAATGCACTGGTTTCATGGAGAGGCATTTTCTATTTGAGAAAAAAAAAAAAAAAAAA
>SJYV01021741.1:620246-673425 GCA_006410875.1 Neotragus pygmaeus | reverse complement strand
CCCCCCCCCCCCTGCCCCCTACACTTTCTTCCTATCTGGCTTATTCCCAGCCACACTCAGTATCACAGGAACCAGAGATCACACAGACCCAGGTTAGGAGAAAAGGTAGGCAGATGGGTTTTGCCAATTGACAAGAAGGACAAGAAGGCAGGCTGCTGACATCAGGTTCATTCTTGTCACTGTTGGGACACGTTGGACATATACTCTCTGTCTTAAGAAGAACTTTGTGTCCAATGAGACAATGGTCTTACTTTGTTTATAAGCCCAAGACTTCCCTCTAGGAGATGATCTTGTCTTGGTCCCCATTGCCACTTCTGGGAACTACTGGCTGCTGCCAGAACCAGCTCCCATAAATCACAGCTGTGTGAAGCAGACTCCCCTCCAGAGGTGGAACTGTTTCAGGCCACTAACTGCAGGAGTCATTTTTTAGGTAGAAATCTAATGGCGATATGCCACCCGAGAAAGACGTAGAGGAAACAGGAAGAAAAGGGTTAATAGCAGCAAGCAGGAAGTGGGTGTAGCTGTGACAGAGCCATCTGATGCCAAGGAATCCTGCCTGTGCACTAAGCCAACGTTCTCTGGCCAAGCTGTCTTCCTGTGACCCACTTCTGCCGCTTTGACCTTGCACAACAGATCCATCAGATGTCTGTGTTGTCACTTTGATTCAGGTCTCAGCAAGAACCACCTTTGGATTCTGGCCTTGTGGGCCCTTTGCTGTCCACCCACCCCAGCCTGATCAATTACTCTCAGACTGGAGCTTTATAATGAAATGTTCGCCTTCCTGCTCTATCCTTGTGTTGCCTGTTGATCTCTTCCATCTGACCTCAATCACCGTCTCTCTAGTCTGGTCCTGGGCTTCACCTTCTGACTCCACCCCCAGCAGGTGCCCAGGAAAATCTGGCATCAAGGAGTTGGCACCTCGGCTAAGCTTTGGGGCTGGGATCCAGCCTGGCAGTCTCTCATCTTTTCCTTTCCCACCCCGCGTTTTCCAGCACATCATGACATCACTTACTGAGCATCTCCACTTCTGCCAGCCCATGGCATGTGGTCTGATGCCTTGCTCTGCCTGACCCTACTGAACTGCAGCATTTCCCAGGTCAGCTGCCACTTCTGAAGGATTACTCGGGACTTTCTCCACTTTAGAGGGGATTATTCCTGCAACAAGAGTTATTAACTTGTGAATCCTTTGCGTACGGCGTTGTGCCTAAAACTGTTTTCCGGTAGCAGGAATGCACTGGTTTCATGGAGAGGCATTTTCTATTTGAGAAAAAAAAAAAAAAAAAAAAACTAACTCTCTTTTCTGCACTGCAGTAAATGAAAGGTATCTGCTATTTTAAAAAACACTAGGCAAAACTAACCCTTGGGAGAAAAATGAGTACTTTCAAATTGTGGTGAAACAAAGACACACAGAGGGTAATGTCATGAATATTGTATTTTTTTTAATATTCAAGGAATAAGATAACTAGAGGTTTAAGTAACAGGAAATCTATTAGTACTTTTCTTTAGATGAAAAAAATACTTTGGTCCTGAACTCTCTTTCTACATCACCAGGATACTTAAAGAGATGGCTTTAAACAGGCACTAAAAGGTCAACAGAACTCTTTAAATGTCCCCAGTGCTCATTAAAGAAGGTCTGTTATTGGCTAGGAGGCTTGCGCGGGGACTGCTGCTTGCATGGTGAGGTGGGTAAGCAGGAGGCATCTGAATGATCCGTGAGCAGGCACTGACAGGGGAACTCAAACATCTTTGAGAGCTAGACGATCACACATGTAATGCAAAATATACACGTTCTAGGTAGATTTGTGAAATAGCCTAGATGTTTCAGGATAATCTCACACCTATTTGTATTTCTTCATAAACTCATCCTCTTGGAAATGCTATCTTTCTTGAAATAATAAGTGAATGAATCCAATCTACCAATCTAATAGCTGAGCAAGCAGAGACTCTCCAGTAACAATATAATAATACCCTCCATCCTCAGTAGATAGAAATGAGGAAAGGGGCCATGACTGCTCTTTATTTATATGCATATATTTATATGCTTAATGCTTTTTATCATGTAATCTTTAAATGAAAGGTAATTATACACACATATATGAAATTTCAAGTTTTGTAAGACTTTGTATCATTTAAGAATGCCTTCAACTATATGTAATCTAAAATCAGACTAACAGCAGCCTAAGCAAGAAAGCCATTCTGTTTTTCATATGACACAAATTGCAAGAAGGTGATTCCAGAGCGTGTGCATTGGTTCAGTGGTGTAAGGGTTCTAGGCTGCTCTCTGAATTCACGGGACTTCTCCTCACGGTCACAAGAGGGCTGCTGCAGCTGCAGGCATCAAGACCACACACAGAAACCTTACGTAGGAAGAATGTGTCAAAAGGAAAAATTAATTTTCCTCAGCAGATTCTTTTTCTATGCCTCTTCCTCCTTCTGAATGAGACTGTCTACCTTAGAATTTCCATGTAAGTGAAGTCATATGTAAGAAGAAGTACATTGTAAGGCCCTGCATCCGTCCTTGTTTTGGGCTTTGCGCCTCTCTGCACAGTATGCTTACCTGCTGGTCAGTGTCTGGGGCCAGACTGTGCTTTCTGAGGCAAGGATTTTGCTGTGCTCCCACTGCCTTCTGTGGCACCAGGCCTGGAATACCGGAGATGTTCAATGCTCGTCTAATGTCTGGGAGCTGATGAATCTCAGGGTTCCTTCCGCTCTTGAACTGCTCACACCTTTGGGAAACTGAGGAGCTGGGGAGCGGAGCACTTCAGGGATTTAGCCTCTGCTGACCACTAGCGATGAAGGACAGGAACAGAGTGACAGCAGAATGAGCCTATGCCTGATTCTGCTGGGTTGCTATCAGCATCCTCAACCCGCATCACAGCAGAACCTGTTTGCTGGCATGGCTCTGTGTCTATGCGTTAGATTTTTTTTTTCTGCTTTCCACTCCCATGACACTTGATACATTGCTCTGTATAACTCAGTCATATTACAAAAAGTGAACATCCTTTCTCTTTACTTAAGAATTTAGAATCCTCAAGGTCAAAGGACATTGCTTCGTTATATTTTTCCCAGCATCTTCTGCACTGCCTGGCAGGGTAGTATTTATTTAAATGCTGAAAAAAATCGAATGAGAGGAAAAACTTTTTTACTGACAATACATCGTTTAAATCTCCTGAGAAGCCTGGCCACTTACATGAAAATGACCCACTGTGCCTTCAGGGCAGTAAACAACACTATTAAATTTATTAAGCATATATTTATTGAGCATCTATCAAGTGCAATAAAGTCATCTAATACATAGCAGGGAGTGATGTGAATGTGAATTGACTGCTTCGAGCTCCGGCATTGACTAATACTCTTAATTATAGGGATACAGATCCTTTTTTAAAGTTGAATTTAGGGATTAGTGAGATGTTAAGGGGATGTCTATCAAATCGTGATGTGCCTGTAATTTGGCATACTCAAGTAGGCATGGATGACCATGTGGATACACAAGAGAAGTGAATGTCAATTTCTGGAAGTCCCAAGACTATCAGGAGGAATGGGTGACTCTTCAGCTATGTTCTCTGTGTGTGCATGTGTGTTAAGCCCCTTCAGTCGTGTCTGACTCTTTGTGACCCCATGGACTGTAGCCCGCCAGGCTCCTCTGTCCATGGGATTCTCCAGGCAAGAATACTGGAGTGGGTTGTCATGCTCTCATCCTGGGGACCTTTCTGGCCCAGGGATCAAACCCACATCTCTGGCACTGGCAGACGTTCTCTTTACAACTAGCACCACCTGGAAAGCCCTAGCCTCATTCTACAAGGTCTAAACTCAGCCTAGTTTGTTCAGCCATTGGTAGACTTTGATCATCATCACTGACTTGAAATATCAAGAGACTGTGCAAATGTTAAAGGGGTAGCATGGAGTCTAAGGATGCTCTAATTCTGAACAACACCCTAGGCACTCATCATGTTGAGTTTCAGAAGACGGCCTCTGTAGAGCAAAATAAAGCTAAATGACTAATGTTAGCCTGGGATGAAGGCTGGACCCCAATACAGAGCTCCACTGAGCTCTACTGAACCACACGAAAAGGGATGTATTCTAAGTTCTTAGACCCAGACACCTTTAAATCAGAGTCCATCTACACCAGCCAGTCTCAATGGAGAATCAATCTGAGGATAATCACTTTCCAGCACTTTCCCTCCCCTTCCCACTCTTGGGTGCCTTATAGGAGAATAACAGGGTGCAGAAGACCACCTTGTTCTCAACTGAATCGTCTTATAGGGAGGAGGGAGAAGAGATGCAAGCCTTTCTTTCCAGGCTTCAGGTTTCTGGAGAGGATTGATAAAGGAGAGAGGCAGAGAGAGAAAGTGACAGCCACGTGAGAGAATTTTTAATGATCATCAGCAAGTGTGGCTGATCAATGTCCTGGAAGGTAATTTATCTGGACTCTCTCCTCCACTCCTGGATGGTGGGGGAAGGGGAAGAAGATGTGACAGCCTGTCCCCACCTGCTGGAATCACGAGCTACAGCGATGAGATGGAACACAGCTGGGGCTTCCCTGGTGGCTCAGCCAGTAAAGAATCTGCCTGTGATGCAGGAGACCTGGGTTCAGTCCCTGGGTAGGGAAGATTCCCTGGAGAAGAGAATGGCAACCCACTCTGGTATCCTTGTCTGGGAAATCCCATGGACAGAGGAGCCTCGTGGGCTACAGTTCAAGGGGTAGCAAAGAGTCAGACATGACTGAGTGCCTAACACTTTTTCACTTTCAGAGGTGAACTTGTCCACTTAAGCTCCCCAGAGAGTTGTGTGGATCTCAAACAGGGACCACAGCCTGGCCGTGGGGGCTATCATTCTGATGTTGCAGTAGGATCAGACCTTCTCTATTGTGCACTGGTCAGATCACTCCAGCCCTGAATGCTGTATCTTGTAAGTTTATTTATGTATTTTGGCCGTGCTGGGTCTTCATTGCTGCCTGCTGACATTTCTCTAGCTGTGGTGTGTGGGCTTCCTTTGTTTCAGAGCACGGGTCCCAGGGCGTGCAGACTTCAGCAGTTGTAGCAGCAGGCTCACTAGGTGCAGCTCCCGGGCTCTAGAGCACAGGCTCAATAGCTGTGGTGCACGGGCTTATTTGCCCTGGAATGTGCGATCTTCTCAGACCAGGGATCGAACGTGAGTCTCCTGCATTGGCAGGTGGATTTTTCACTGCTGGATCACCAGGGAAGCCCTGAATGCTATCTTTTAAAAGCAACATGGCACCCTGCAGATTGTTTGCTGTTGTTCAGTCCCTAAGTCGTGTCTGACCCTTTGTGACCCTGTGGACTGCAGCATGCCAGGCCTCCCTGTCCTTCGTTATCTGCCGGAGTTTGCTCAAACTCAAGTCCATTGAGTCAGTGATGCCACCCAACCATCTCATCCTCTGTCGCCCCCTTCTCCTCCTGCCCTCAATCTTTCCCAGCATCAGGGTCTTTTCCGATGAGTCGGCTCTTTGCCTCAGGTGACTGAAGTATTGGAGCTTCAGCTTCAGCATCAGTCCCTCCAATGAATATTCAGGGTTGATTTCCTTTAGGATTATTGTTTAGAGGAAGTTAATAAATGCCTTAGGAAATTGAATTAGAAAGTGCCTATTTTTCTAAATTGCTAATATTCTAGGATTTCAAGGTGCATCTAATCTCAGGCAACTCGAGGTGTTGAATTCCTATCACGTGCACTGTGGCGGATGCTGCATACGCGTTATCTGACTTGATCGTCAAGGCCTTTGTCCCTCTTTTACAGATAAGGACAGCAGGGCTCCAGGAAGTGGAGTGATTTTCCCACAGCTGGTGAGCAGCAAATTGGGATTTGCACCTTCGTTCCACTCGGCTCAGAGTACTCGCTGTTCTACTACGGAGAGCATTTAACATTCTGAGATGCTGAGATTCTGTGTGCTTCGGTGAACCTGTGACAGGCTGATTCGAAAGTTGCCCTGTTTGAAGACTCCACAGAACGGTTAGGGAAGAGTGGGTGAGGCTGGGGAGGGCGAGAGCGAGCGAGAGGGGGTAGGAAGAACAGGGAAATCACCCCCGTGATCATTCATTCTGTTTCTTCCCCAAACAAAACATTCCTGTTTATTTCTCTGCGTTTCTCCCAGGCAGGCACGTGACCTGAGAACAATTCCCTTATGAGGCAGGGTTTTTCTCATTTCCTGGCTCCTAATCTAATAGAAATGTCTAAACTAGTCGGCTGGCTCTGCCTGGGAGAGGCGGAAAAAAAATTCTAGGATCAATCACTCTATTTGAAACTGCATCTGCAGAAAAGATGTGGAAGGGGCCAGGCAGCAGGGTGGGGGCAAAGCTTTACTCCTGGGCTTCTCCTAGCAACTGCTGGCCTGTCTCTGGGTCTCTTGTTCCCTGATAAAGGTGTTGGCAGGGTTTCCCAGAGCAGAGCTCTGGCAGGGTGCTGTGCTCCAGCCAGTCTTCTAGAAGATTCTCCTTTTTTTCTTTACAACTGGGTCAAGTGCCTGCTTCACCTGTTGCCAACCAGAGGATCACCCCTTGACCAGTTTTCAGGCTGCAGTCTCTGAAAGCCTCTTTATTAAAGGCTTCAAAAAAATACTACTATCCTAGTGGAGAGCTGCGAGGAATTTTTTTTTTTTTAAGTTTCAGTTATCCCCATGCGACAACCAGTGCAAATGTTCCCCCATTTGGAATGAGGACAGAGTCCTTGAAGCATCCTTGCAAAGCAGTCTGTTAATTAATGCATTCATAACTGAAGGGACTGGTGTTATTGTTCTTTAGTTGACTCTTTGCAACCCCATACACTGTAGGCTGCCAGGCTCCTCTGTCCATGGGATTTCCCAAGAAAGAATACTAGAGTGTGTTGCCATTTCCTTCTCCCGGTGATCTCCCCGGCCCAGGGATCGAACATGCGTCTCCTTTGTCTCCTGCATTGGCAGGTGCACCCCCAGGGAAGCCCTGGGAGAGAACCTTACTTACCCTGGTCCTAATGACAGTTGACAGATACTTGGGCCCCTAATAAACGTGCTGGATCCTAGGAGGCAGATACGCCCAACAAAGAACCTGCACTGGTCTTAGATGTTGAAGATTATCACATGACATTATTAACCAAACTCTAATCAGATTTCACTACTTTCACACTCATGTCCTTTTACTGTTCTAGGGTCCTATTCAAGATTGCTTTTGTTTTGTTAATTTATTTTCTCCCCCCAGGCTTTATTGAGGTATAATTACTTATGTAAGATGATAACATTAGGGGAATCTGGGCAAAGGGTGTATAGACATTTTCACTGACAGCTGGGATTAGGGTGAGGCTGGGAGGATTGACTGGAAAGGGGCAGAAGGAAGCTTTCTGAAATGATAGGAATGTTACATTTTTAACTTTTGTGGTGGTGATTACATAGATGTATCAATTTGTCAAAGCATCAAACAGTATACTTAATGTATGTTTAATTATATGTTAATTATGCTTCTAGAAGAGCTCTCCAGGTGGCACCATGGTAAAGAATCTGCCTGCAAATGCAGAAGACTTCAGACTGGGGTCTGATCACTGGGTCGGGAAGATCCCCTGGAGGAGGGCGTGGCAAGCCACTCTAGTATTCTTGCCTGGGAGACCCCATGGACAAAGGAGCCTGGCGAGCAGGCTACAGTCCATGGGGTCACTATGAGTTGGACATGACTGTGCGACTACACACGTGCACACATATTTCAAAGAAGTGTATATTTAAAATTTTTAATCAAACTATAAAATCATGTCATTCTCCTACATAAAATCCACTAATGGCTTCCCATTACAGATTAAATAAAATCCAAGCTCCTAACTTGGAAAAAATTGCAATAAATAAATAAAAATGGCTCAAACAAAAGGTTGGCTAAGGTCTTTAGGATACGAAGAGCTCTTATCACCTGCTTAAAAAATGGGCTTGGCTCCTGAATAGGCTCTTGAAAATGAAATAAAATGGATAATGACACTCAAAAAGAAGGTTAGCCCTATTAGTAATCAACTAAATACAATTTGATGAGACAAAAAGATTATCACATGAAACGGTTTGTCTGAGGCTTGAAACCAACAGTTTTTCCTTGACATTCCTTCATTTTAGGAGCTTGCTAAGTCTCTTTCTATTAGGGTCTTCTTTTTCTTGCTTCCTAGTCAGTATCGCCAGTGAGGTGAGGTGTTGAAGAAACCTTATGTTTAAATGGATATTACCATGTTGCTCAGACTTTTTGCAGATATGACAAAGGGCAAGAACAGCATGAGGCTTGCCAAGTATATGACAGCGTCATTAAGATGCATGGTCTCACACCACGCACACGCATCCTAAGAGATGGGGAAGCTGCTTCATGCAACAGGGGTCCCACAACACAGGCTACTACACAGGAGTCAGTTAAGGAAGATAGAGAAGGTTTCTTTACAGCGTTATCAGTGTGTCCTTCCTCCGTTCCCCATAGGGGCTTTAGATCAGAGGAAAAGGGCTGGAAGAGAAGCACTTGAGGTCATTCCTTGTGGTTCTGGAGTTGGGATCTTGGGAACTAGGTGCTTGACTCACTTGTGCCTGAGGGTCTGTGGGGTGGGGCTTGAATTCTCACTTCCTGGTTCCAAGGCAAAGACAGGACTGTACTGGGATGGCCAGAGTAGGAAAAGCAAAGACTAGGGAGGTCTCTGTGTGCCAGACATACCTTTGCTAATGGAACTCTTCCCATGGAGGACAAGGTGATCACAACAGAGGGTGGACTTCAGAGTCAGAGTTGGGGTGAGAGCTGTCATCAGGGGAAGGAAGAAGTGGCCCCTTGGGAGAAATGCAAACTAGAGGGATCCCTGGTGATGGGGAAAGTGTCTCCAGAGAACTTTCAAAAGTCCCCCAGGGGGCTGGCCTGGTGGTCCAATGGTTAAGAATTCGCCTTGCAATGCAGGGGACATGGGTTCCTGGACAGGATCTCTGGTCCAGGAAGATTCCACATGCCGGGGAGTAACTAAGCCCGTGAGCCACAAATGCTGAAGCCAACTTGCTCTAGAGCCCGTGCTCCACAACAGAGAAGACATCGCAGTGAGAAGCCCGTGCTGGGTACCTAGAGAGGAGTGCCCCTGGCCGCAACTGGAGAAAATGTGCTCGCCGCCATGAAGACCCAGTGCAGCCACACACAAAAAGTCCCCCGGAAAAATGAATTGCCATGCCCAGAATATCCAATGACAATCACAACGGTATCAGTCAAATAGGAATTTTCCTGCCCTTGACTCCTTCCTAATTCTTTCCAGCCAAGGACCCAAAGTACTTCCAGAAGGTGATGGAGTGGAAATGAAGTGGGGAGATAAATGCCCAGTACTTCCCCACCCAAATGCTCAGAGAAGGGCTGATATGGGGGAAGGAAAAAAAATTAAGTGAATGATAGCTTAGAGTTTGGACATGACTATAGATTTTTTGAAATCCCTAGAAAATGACACTGTTTATTAGCACATCTTTTTTTATTTTTAGCCTGAAATGACTGAGGGATGTTTCATTATCCTGTGCGTGTGTGGTCAGTCACTTCAGTCGTGTTCAACTCTTTGTGCCCCTGTGGACTGTAGCCTGCCAGGCTCCTTTGTCCATGGGACTTTCCAGGCAAGAATACTGGAGTGGGTTGCCATGCCCTCCTCCCGGGGATCTTCCTGACCCAGGGATCCAACCCAAGTCACTTGTGTCTGTCTCCTGCATCTCCTGCATTGCAGGCAGATTCTTTACCNCTTGGGACACTTGCTTTTGGAATCCAACTACATACTGGATGCCAGGCCACACAGGAAAAAAAACCTCACGTGGCTGTTGGGGTCAACAGAATGACTGGGGCCCCAGGTTACAACCAGCCTCGATCACCAGGCGTGGGAATGAGGAAGGCTTGAACATGGCCCCAGTCCCAGCCGTGGTCTGACTGCAACCATGCAAGAGGCTCTGAATGAGAACCACGCAACTAAACACAGTACCCTGGGGGACAGAGTCTGTGGGGGATCGGCGTGGTTACTGCGTTATGTCACCCAGTGTAGTGTGGTTTGTGACACAGCTATCGATAATCAGAACCCTATCAAGAGGTACTCCTGGGAAACCTTTAAAAATGTACTCTTGGAAACACTGTTTCCAATCTGGGAGTATACGCTATGATATAGCATACAAATTATGGAAGTAACTTTTATGCACACAGTGATTCCTTTTTTTTTTTTAAGGAAGAACCATTTCCCTACTATTGAACACTTGCGCTATGAAACTATTCCAAAGCTATATCATGAAATATGAGGAAGCCAGTAAAATCCCTAGCAAGCCTGGCAAAAATAAAAAGAGTTAAGACACCGATCACCAACATCAAGAAGGTATTACTAATATACTATGTATATCACTACAGGTTCTGGGGCTACTAAGAAGTTATAAGGGAACAGTATGAATGATTTTAAATTCATCAATTAAACAATTGAGAAGAAATAGACCAGTTCTTCATAAGTTGCCTACTACCAAAACTCAACCAAAATGAAGCCGATAATCTCAGTGGCACTCTAGTAAAGAAACTGAATTTTTAATTAAAAAGCTCCCCCAAATTAAACCACAATGAGTATCACTACCCGTCTATCAAAATAACCAAAACAAAAAAGAGAGACAATGCTAAATGCTAGTGAGAAGATGGAGAAACTGGATCAGTTATTCATTGTTGGTGGGAAAGTAAGATGGTACAATCGCTCTGGAAAAGAGCTTGTTTCTTATAAAATTAAACACACAAGTATTACATGACCCTGTGATTGTGCTCTTGGCATTTATCTCAGAGAAATGAAAACTTATATCCACCAAAAAAAAAAAAAATCTTGTATATCCTAGCTTTTTAAGTAATAGCCCCAAACTGGAGGTAGCCTGGCAGGTAAATGTTTAAACCAATTGTGGTACATACATACTGCAAGATATGACTTAGCAATATAAAGGAACAAATGATTGTTTTTCTCTTATTCATCGTATAGCTGAATTTTTTCATACGATTTTACCAACCTATTCCTGTTTCTCCCAATCGTCAGCTCCTGGCAATCACATTTCTACTCTCTATGAGTTTGACTTAAAAAAAATTATTCCATACATACACGATGCTATGCAGTATTTGTCTTTCTCCATCCGGCGTATTTCAGTGAATTTAATGCCCTCAAGTTCCATCCATGTTGTTGCAAATATCAGGATTTCCTTCTCTTTCATGGCTGAATAGTACTGCATTGTGTTTGTGTGTGTGTGTGTGTGTGTGAGAGAGAGAGAGAGAGAGAGAGAGAGAGAGAGAGTTCCTTTATCAATTAATCCCTTGATGGACACTTAGGTTGTTACCATATGTTGGCCGTCGTGACTAATGCTGCAATGAATGTGAGGGTGCAGATCCAGACCTCTCTTCAAAACAGTGATTTCACTTCCTTTAGATATACAGCCAGCAGTGCAATGACTGGATCATATGGTAATTCTATTTTTAATTTCTTGAGGAACCTCTGTACCTCCATATCATTTTCCATAGGAACAGATTATTGATGCATGCAAAAACTTAGACGAATCTCCAAGAATTATGCTGAGTGAAACAAAATTATCCCCCGAATGTTAACTACTTCATGATTCCATTTACAGAATATTTTTGAAAAGCTGCTATTTCAGAAATGAAAAGCAGATGAGTGAATGCCAAGTTAGGGACCGGGGTGGGTGGGGATGGAGATTGGTGTGTCTATTGAAGGGCAACATGGGGAGTCCTTATACTGATGGAACTGCTCAGTATCGATGGGAAGAGATACAGGAATCTGCATCCCTGATAAAACTGTCTAATGTTAAATGCACACAGGGACTTCCCTGGTGGTCCAGTGGTTGAGAATCCACCTTCCAATGCAGGGAACATGGGTTTCATCTTAGTTTCAACTAAGATTCCACATACCTCAGGGCAGCTAAAGCCTGCCCACCACAACCAAGACTCGACACAGTCAAAAATAAGTAATAAATAAATGTTTTAAAAAATTAAATGCACACACATACACACAGACACAGATGAATTATAAGTAAAACTGGAGAAATCTGAATAAGACCAGTGGATTGTATCAACACTCAGGTATAATATTCTACCTATATTTTTGCAAAGTGTTACCACTGGGGAAAACTGGGTGAAGAACACTGTTTCTTACAACTATATGTGAATCCATATTTATCTCAATACAACTTTTAATTAAAATTATGAACAGGCTGTGATAGTATGCAATAAACTCTTTATAACATAACCACAGGCTATGAGCCACCAGGGAGATCCATTTTTAAAAGTTAGAACATTCATAAAATTTATATGCTGGGTGATTTTATCAAATAGGTTCCAAGAAGGCAGAATTTTAAAAAAAAAAACATAAAATTTAAAATTAAGGGAGAAGTGGGAACGCCAAAGAAAACTAAAAAACACTACCATAAAATTGTATTTTCTGGGAACTTCCCTGGTGGTCCAGTGGTTAAGATGCCTGCCAGTGTAGGGGATACAGGTTCAATTCCTGGTCCAGGAATCGACCATATGCAGCAACTAAGCCCGTGCCCCAGAACTACTGAGCCTGCATGCCTAGAGCCCGTATCGCAGAAGGAGAGAAGCCACTGAGAGCCCACACGCCACAGCTAGAGAGAAGCCCCTGCGTGTCCCAGCTAGAGAAAGCCAGCGCGCGGCAATGAAGACCCAGTGCAGCCGAACATCAGGAAAGAAATGCTGTTTTCTAAACTTTCGATAATGAGCACATGGCACTTCTCTACTAAAATAACGAAAAGCTATTAGGATGACGTTTTATGCACTCTTAAATTTGAGACCTAGGTTCTTCACCGAGGTAACATGATCTGAACGGGTACATTCGTATTTCAACAGAAGAAGCAGAAGTCTCTAGATGCTGAATTTTAATAAAAGACAATCTCAGGCATCAGTCTGTGAGTTCAAGAGGGGTGCGAATGGAGGTGATGAGGCATCAGATCCCTCCTTTCCGGGTCCCTGGGACTTGCGGCATGCTGGGATCCCTCAGTTAGCTCTGCCTACGGCTGCTTACATGCCTCCGTGGCAGATTCGTCTCCAATTCCACTACCAATGTAATTCCAGCCTGGCTTGAAATTATTCAACTGTGAAGACACAGAATTTCAAATCGTTCTGCCTGTTCCAGTGGACACGAATTCCTCCATAGTGTGGAGATTTCTCTGGGGAAATTTTGACAGCAAGTAGAGATACTGAAGGAGTTCAGAGAAGATTGTTTTCTGCATGGAAAGTTCTGAGTGCAATTAAGTTGTAATCCAAATTTAGAGAAGCTAGAAAATTTTGTGTGTGTGGAGGGGTGGGGAGTATGGTCCCCCGTTAACACAAAGACTAGCGTGTCATTTCTGAATGGAGGAAACTGTCACCAAACTATAAAATCACTAGAGGCTGAAGGCAGCCAGGAGATGAGCCGCCATGCTGAACAACAGCAGGTGACCCCGTTCACCTTTAGTCCAAGGACACGGTGGCCCCGGGAGTTGTGCAGTGCACAACCTGCACGACCGTATTTATTGACTCTGCTAAAGCTGTTCATTAGCACCACTGTCCTTCCCCACTCCCCACCCCACCCCCACTCCCTTAAACAAATACTTTTCAGAATGAACTGGGTTTGGTGTTGTTGTGGTGGTGGTTGTTAGTAAAACATTTCTTTCAGGCAATGTTACGGACAGGAAAGAATACTGGTCTAAAATCAAGAACTTGGGCTCTGTAGTTAGCTGTGTGGCTTTTGACACATTCCTCCCCCTCTCTGGGCATCGCTTTTCTCCTTTCCAGAAGAGGATTGTATGTAAGTGCCTCTTTTAGAAAGAAGTTCATTCTGAAAAGTATTTGTTTCAAATCCACACGGCTGTAACCTCAATACCAGGGCTATTTTGATAATGTTTAAACAGGAGTGAATTGAGTCTGCAGAATATAAGAGTTTTCTCACATGAAATGGGGATACTAATAGCACCTTTTAGGGTTGTTTAGGGGATAAATGAGTTTATATTTGTAGAACACTTAGAAAGATCCTGTCATGTAAAAAGCATACAAGTATTAGGTATTATTACTAAGTGATATGTGGACTTTTGGGGGAACATGTACCTTTCATCTATGTTTTTACATGACCTGGCATGACTTCAAGGAAGTGTCCTATTAATGTTGTTTGATGATGGATGGATGGATGGGTGGATGAATGGATGTAAAGACTGAGATAGGGATGGATGGAGGCATGGATGCATGAATAGATGAAAGCATGGATGGATGGATGGAAGGATGAATGGATGGACAGATGTACAAATGGATGGATGGAGGCATTAATGGAGGCAGGCATGGATGGATGGATGCTTGGATGGATGGGTGGATAAATGGCACCTCCATCATTATACTTGTTCAGGTCAACAGCCTTGGAACTGTTCTTGATTCCTCTCATTCTGTATAACTAATGTCTGTCCTGCCTATTCTATATGCAAAATATATTTAGAATTCAGCAACTTCTTCCAACCACCGTCTTCCTAGACCAAGCCATCAGCATTTCTCTTAACTGGCTTTCCTGCTTTGACTCTTGTCTTCTCATAGGACGATCTGGCTCCAGCTACTGCCACTCTGGAAGGCTATCCGTCACCACTTCCTACTTTCTCACTTGAACCCGGCTGCACCAGTCTCTTGACTATCCTTACCTACAGCAGGCATGCTCCCATCTCTAGACTTTCACACCTACTGAGCTCTCCAGCTGAGACGCTGTGCCCAGTTTCAGTTGACCTCTTCTACCAAAACGGCTCCCGTCTCACAGCTTCCCCTTTATTCCTCTGCTAGTGTAAGTGAGAGGCTGCCCAGATGGCACTAGTGCCAATGCGTAGACATGAGAGACACAGGTTCGATCCCTGGGTCTGGAAGATCCCCTGGAGGAGGGCACAGCAACCCACTCCAGTATTCTTGCCTGGAAAATCCCATGGACAGAAGAGCCTGGCAGGCTGCTGTCCATAGGGTCATACAGAGCTGAAGCGACTTGGCATGCATGCACGCAGTATAACTGCGATCAGATCAGTAGGTAAGCTAAAGCTGGGCCTCGCTTTCCTACTGAGATCAGGAGAGTGGAGAATCATCTATCATGAGTCTGAGGGCTCTGTCACTCTCAGCTCAGGTGTCCAGAGCCTGGAACGCTACATGCGGTTTTGTCCTGAGGGGCTCTGAGACACAGCCCCTAAGGGGTGCATAAATTTATCAGAACTTTTTACCTCTTGCACTGTAACTGCTTACATTTTTTGAGCTCTGAAACTCAAGCTGGAGAGTCGCTTTTTATTTATATTCTGTGTGATTGTTATTTGTGAACAAACCTCATTTGACGTTTTGGACGGGGAGTATCTCAAACTATCTCAAAGCTAGGACTTCACTGTCATATAATCTCTCCTCTTTCTGCCACAGGCCATGATACAGAAGAGGTTCAGGCTAATAGTTAACATTTATGGAGCACTTCCTTTGTGTTAATGTGCAGATCGTTTGCAAAAATGGCTGTGATAATTCCCTCCTGTACGTATTCCCCTATGTGGTGTGAATTTGCAGCTCCTTCATCAAGTGATGGAGTCAGTTTCCCAATCATTGAATCTGGGTGTGGGGTTTGGAGGTGGAGGGGACCCTATGGCTTACTCTGACCTGACACAATGTGGCAGAAGTGACAGATACCGTGCCAGGGATCTGCCTAGTCCTCACGAGACTTGGTACATTTCTGCTCTGTCTCTTGGAGCCTGCCCAGCCTCCGGTTGCACAAGCCCAGGCTAGCCTCTTGGAAGGTGAGCCACCACACAGAGCAGCTGAGGCCATTCTGGACCAGCCAGCCCCAGCTGGCCTGGCAGCTGCCGGTAGATAGATACTTGAGTAAACCTCATCGAGGCCAGCAACACAGCATAGTGAGTTCTCATCCAAATTCTCATGCCATAGAACCTGTAGCAAATAAACGGTTGTTGTTCAAAGTCAGGGGTTGGCAAACCACAGTCTGTCCGCCAAATCTGGCCTTCCTTCTGCTTTTGTAAACACACTTTTACTGGAACATATCCTCACTCGATTGTTTACGCACTGTCTAGAGCTGCTTTCTCATTACAGCAAGAAATGGCAGCCCACTCCATTATTCTTGCCTGCAGAATCCCATGGACAGAGGAGCCTGGCAGGCTATAGTCCATGGGGTCGTGAAAGTGTCGGCCATGACTTAGCGACTGAAAAAGAGCTGCTTCCCATTAGGGCAACAGAGTTGTGTCATTGCAACAGAGCTGAAAATTCTCACTCTCTGTCCCTTTGCAGAACAACTGTGAAAACCCCATTTCAGACACTAAAGTTAGGTGTGGTTTGTTACACACAGGAACTAAGTCAAGTGCTTTAAGTGATTATATTTGAGTTTTCACTTTAACCCAGAGAGAGATTTTTATGCCCATTTTACAGATGAGGAAACTGAGGCATAGGGAAGGAGAGAAATTGGTACCTGGTGGAATCAGAGAACAGAAACACAGTCTGGCCTCACAGACTCATGACTTCGACATCATGACTCAGTGTGAAAAAAAAAAAAGGAAAATGTTGCCCAGTGGTATCCAACTCTTTGTGATCCCATGGACTGTAGCCTGCCAGGCTCCTCTGTCTGTGGAATTCTCCAGACAAGAATGCTGGAGTGGATAGCTATTCCCTTCTCCAGGGGATCTTCCCAACCCAGGGATCAAACTCTAGTCTCTCAAATTCTTTACCATTTGAGCCATCTGTCCTGAAGCTGGAATCACTCTAGAATCAGTCATTGGGGAGACATGGAGGGTCATCAGGGATCATTTTTGAATGGGGTAAGGAGACTCTATCCTTTCTCAGATCTAAGCTCTGGTCTTCACTTGGCCCAGCACCCTCTGCAGTGGGCTGGGGGCCTTGGTAACAGGGGCCCTCCCAGCATGGGGAGGTAGCCTCGCCAGCTCACCCATTCCCCAAGAACAGGAGCACATGGTCAGCACATTCCTGCATCCCTGTTGGAATAGAAATCTCCCCTGGCTTTCTCAGCATCCTTCCCACTCCAACCATGCTGATACTATTCAATAACCCACACTGACTTTGGGAGGAGGGGGAAAAATGTAATTGTTAAAGCCTAAATCCCTTTAAACACTAAGATCAAAAGGAAAGTTTCCATCCAGTGACACGTAATTAAACATGCAGACGTGCCCAACTTTGATTCATGAATGCTTCTGCACTTCTAAATTGTTGCCAGGGAGATCAGGGCCTGAGAAAATTAAAACCATTATGCCTCAAAAGGAGACATGATTTTCACAGCTTTCTAGCGTGATTTCCTGTTGTGTGGAACTTTATGTTTTCCCATTTTCTCCTCCCCACCTCGGTGTTCAGGGCTGAGCAAAAGCAGCTTTGCAAACATCTTTGGGTTGAGAATTCCCACAGGCCCAGCAGGATGTGAGCATGGAGACAGATTGCAAGGCCCACCATTCCCCTACTGCCTGATGCTGGACCAGAGGGTAAGTTCCCCTCGGAGGCAAGATTCCCTGAGGATGGCCTCAAATGCCTGGGTGATGGGATGACACTATATTTAGCAGAGTTCTCTAGAGAAACAGAACCAGTAGGATCTATGCCTGTATCTACACCTATATTTATATCTGTACCTATGTCTATGCGCTCAGTGGCGTCTGACTCTTTTGCAACCCCATGAACTATATAGCCTGCCTGACTCCTCTGTCCCTAGAATTTTCCAGGCAAGAATACTGGGAGTGGATTGCCATTTCCTCTTCCAGGGGATCTTGCTCAGCCAGGGGTCAAACCTGTGTCTCCTGCATTGGCAGGCAGATTCTTTACCAGTATGTCACCTGGGAAGCCCCCACACCTATATCCAAATCTCTATCTATATAGTTAAATCATTATTATAAGAATTGGCTCTTGCTATTATGGAGGCTCCAAAGTCCCACGGCCTGCCGCCTGCAAGTCAGAGACCCAAAGAAAGGCTGGAGACGTAATTCAATCTGAGTGCAAGGGCTTGGGAACTGGGGAGGCAAACTATATGGGTTCCAGCCTGGGTCCGAAGACCTGAGAACCAGGAGTGCTGAAGGCGGACGATGCACAGCCCAGCTCCAGCAATCAGACAGGAAGGACCACATTTTCCCTTCTTTCACCTCTCTCTCTTCAGGCTCTCCAAGGTTTGGCTGATGCTCAGCCCCCTTGGGAAGAACAAACTGTGTCACTGAGTCCATCAATTCAGGGCCTAATGAGCGAGAAAATGATGCCCGAGGAATGAGTGATAGGCTGGGGTGGACAAGAACATCTCCTGACCCATCACGCCTTGGTGCCCCGGTGGAGAACTTCCCGTGGATGGCAAACTGCATCTGACTCTCCCCCTGCCCACAGTGAAGTGTGAACATTTCCATCTATCTACTCCTCTTCTCTTTTAGGGAAAAAACCCCAAACTATGGACTGCTGCCTCGGGCGATAGATGCCAAGGACTCTGCCATCACATTGGATGCTGCATGCTGTGGTTACACATCTGTGTCAAGGAACAATAAAGCAGTGGGAAGTCGACAAGACTGAAAGCGCCCCGGAGGAGAAAGGACCAGGTGGCCTGCAAGTGTCCTTTGCTTGCTCTGGGACTTTCGAATGTCCTCCAAGCAGGAAACCATCTTACTCTGGCCAAAGCAGAGGAAGAGGCATTGCAGGTCACTGGCTCTTGCGGAGCCAGTGATAGGACCCTGGTGGCCCAGGCTGGTGTGGCGGGAGGAAGGCAGGACCGAGTGACCCTTTCTTTCGTGGCTCTGATATGGGCTGTCAGCCTCGGGTCTGTGGAGGTCAAGGGACATCCAGCTCAGGTGTGGCTCAGGCAGGTGCCAGTGACCAGCAGACAGACAATACGCAGACTCAGAAGACAACAGGATTGTGACTGTCGCAGGTGGGCAGGGAGCAGAATCTAGTCCCCAGCGGGGAGGTTGGACTGTGCATAGCGGACCTCACCAATGTTTGCCATCCAGGCTGAGCAAACATTCCTGGCAGGTACCTGCAGGGCTGGACGGGGGAAAGCTGAGCTGGAAGTCCAGGTAGTCTGCTGAGATCCAGGAAGCGAGGGATGCCAGGGGCTCCCTCCGGTGCACCTGACACCTGGCTTAATTCCCCCACCCCCGCCCCTGCCCACTGCAGCTCCCAGGGCTCAGCAGTGGAAATTCTGCCCGCTTTGCTCAGGATTGCCTTGCAGACCATTCAAGGCTGAGCCTCTGGGGAGGGACCAGGGGCTCCAGCTGGCAAGGTTGAGGCCTATCAGATTACACCATCCTCTGCAGAAGTCCAAAGGTGGCTCAGATGGTAAAGCATCCACCTGCTATGCAGGAGACCTGGGAAGATCCCCTGGAGAAGAGAATGACAACCCACTCCAGTATCTTTGCCTGGACAATTCCATGGACAGAAGAGCCTGGTGGGCTACAGTCCATGGGGTCACAAAGAGTTGGACACAACTAACACTTTCACTTTCTTTCTTTTGACAGAAGTCTGGGAAAATTGGGTCAGCCTTCTAGCAGGGCACATTTCTGCCAAACATGGGCAGTGAAACCACGACACCAGTGCACGATGTTACCTTACGGGAGCGATGGTGGCTGCCTTCCATCCAAGGCCTGCAGGATGAAATGTGAAATCAACATGTTGCCAAATAATGATTTTGTTGTAGCATTTTATTGATAACTAGAAAAGACTAGCTCACGGACTCTATTCGATCCGGCCGACTGCCCAACTCCCCACTTCCCACAGGTAATTACCTGCTCCTAATTGGGTCTGAAAGCAGCAGGTTTGTATTTAAAGGCAGGAGCACAGTGCACTTTGTAATTTTCCAGAGACCATGTGGATGGGAGAGTATCGTGCTCTGGGTAACTGTGGCTTAAGGGGCCAGGTCCTCACTTAAGCTGTGTGTCTTTGGAGAAAATAAATCATTTCCCAGAGCCTACATGTCACCATTTATAAGTGGAAAGGAATGATATCACGTTCAGATGAAATTAGGGACACAAAAGACCCTCCCAGTGCCTGACACACATGGGATTTTCAGAGATTACGAACCTATATCTTTCAACGTAGAAAGAAGTGGTTCTTTCGAATTTACGGTTGGCCGGGGGGCAGGGTGGGCGTGGGAGGTGGTGGGGGGAAGGATGGGCTTCCCTGGTGGCGCTAGTGGTAAAGAACACGGCTACAATGCAGGAGACATAACAAGACATGGGCTCTATCTCTGAGTGGAGAAGGGAAATGGCAACCCACTCCAGTGTTCTTGCCTGGAGAATCTCAGGGGCGGGGTAGCCTGGCGGGCTACAGTCTGTGGGATGGTAAAGAATCAGACACGACTGAAGTGACTTAGCACGCTTGCACGCACTGGGGGAAGGATGGGAGGAAGGGATAATTAGGGAGTCTGGGAAGGACATGTACACAGTGCTGTATTTAAAATGGATAACCAGCAAGGACCTAGTGTATGGCACAGGGAACTCTGCTCAATGCTTTGTGGTAGCCTGGATGGGAGGGGGGTTTGGGGAAGAATGGATACACGTGTATGTTCACTGAGTTCCTTTGTTGTCCCCCTGAAACTATCACAACACTGGGTACACCCCAATACAAAATAAAAAATTTTTAAAAAGAATAAAAAGAATTTTTTTTAAAGAAAGAAGTGGTTCTCAATCTCTACCTCTTGATGCTCTGGGATGTGTTTTAATAGTCTCATCATTGTAACAACCTCCAGACATAACACTGACTAGCTTGTTTTTATCTTTATTGAATTTGTTACAATACTGCTTGTGTTGAATGCTTTGGTTTTTTGGCCCCAAGGAATGTGGGATCTCAGCTCCCCGACCAGGGATCGAACTTACACCCTCTGCATTGGAAGGTGAAGTCTTAACTACTGGGCCACCATGGAAGTCCCAATACTTACTAGCTTATTATGTTCTATTGATTGCATTTGATTTTCAACAGGGCTTTGGCAGATCACTGACATAGAGACAGTTATACTCATTTTACAGATGGGGTAACTGAGGTCAGCAGAAGGGAAGTGACCTGTGAAAGGTCATCTCTCTTGACCAGATGAAATCATCAGGGTTGGTTGCAGCTGAAACTGTAGAGATATTGAGCCTTGGGGAAGGGGAAGTTGGAGGAAAGTTGGAAGGATGTCACAAAGGCCGAGTGCGGCTACGGTTCTCAGCCAGGCCTGGGGGAAGGTAAATAAAGATGAGCAAATTCTGCCTAGGTGCCCTAGGCAAACCTGGCAGATGCAAACGCCCAACTGGAAGTGGAGGCAGGTGCAGAGAGTGGCCACCATCTAACAGGCTGACAAGCTTCATAGAAGCAGTAGGACCCATTTATATATTGTTGATGCTCATAGAAACTGCAGAGCTGGGGCAAAGATGGAGCAAGGTCTGAGGTCTGCTCTGTTTGAGTCCTTTTCATTCACTTGATACAGTCATGAATGTTTCCCAAAGGGCAGCGTATGGAGGAGGTTCCTGTGGGTGCCAGCTCTGACCCAGGGGCTTCTGCAGTCACCTTCTGCCTTCCTCCCTGGCTTCCATGCTCCCCCGCCCCATTTTACTGCTGGGTCTTCAACCCTGCTCTCTGGAGAGTTCTGACATGAAGCTGAGGGTGGGTTTAGAAGAAGGTCGGCTTTGGTCACAACCTCATCATGAAGATGTGTTCGTTATCGCATCTCACTTCCCTACTAAAACTGCAGTGCCTCCTGGACAGGGTCTTGTCTCTCATCTTTGAATCCTCAGTTCCTGCATCTGTACGTGGTTGGTGCTCACTGAATGGATGAATGAATGTGTGAATGAATGAATCTGACACCTCACCAATCCCTAGAATTTAAGGTTTGCAAGGACTACAGGGAATGTCATCTATGTTGCCTGTTGCTGAATTCCATGCCTGGCTGTTGTGTTCGGTCACCCAGTTGTGTCTGACTCTTCGACCCCATGGACCGCGGCACGCCAGGCCTCTCTGTCCCTTAACATCTCTCAAAGTCTGCCCAAGTTCATGTCCATTGCATCGGTGATGCCATCCAGCCATCTCACCCTCTGACACCCTCTTCTCCATCTGCCCTCAATCTTTCCCCGAATCTGGGACTCTACATGCTGGGGATTCAGTAAATGTTGAGGAATGAATGATTCCTCTCTATCTCAGCAGCACTGGCTTTTTTCTCTTTTCTCTTTCCACTGACTACTGCAGTGTTGAAGCTGGGAGAGACTTCAGAGATGAATTGGTCCAAGCTCATCATTTTAGAGACAAGACAATGTGACCCAGTGAACACCCTGCATATTCACTGCACAAGTACATGTACATGCACAGAATTCGTGCGTTCTGGCTCCCAGTCCAAGGCTCTTGATTCACTACTTGGTCCACATAAATCTCACAAAAGTATAAAGCATGGTGCCAGGCATGTGGTGAGCATCTAATTAGCAAATGGCAGGAACCACAGGTGGTACTAACAGTGCTCAGAACTTCTGTCATCAGAATTCCTAGGTTTGAATCCCAGCCTGGTTCTTACCAGCTGTGTGCCCTGGTGCCCATTATTCAGCCTCTCTGTGCCTCCATATTGCTATCCATATGATGAAGTTGATAATGGGGTTATTTCATTGGGTTTATGACAGATTCAAATGAGTTCACGTGGGCTTCTTCAGTGAGTCAGTGGGTAAAGAATCTGGCTGGATTGCAGGAGCTGCAGGAAATGCAGGTTCAATCCCTGGGTCAGGAAGATTCCCCTGAAGGAGGAAATGGCAACCCACTCCAGTATTCTTGCCTGGAGAATCCCCGTGGACAGAGGAGCCTGGTTGGGGGCTACAGTCCAAAGTGTTGCAAAGAGTCAGCCATGACTGAGCATGCATGCACAAAATGAGTTAATGTACAGAAAGCACTTCTTGGAGAAGGGCATGGCAACCCACTCCCGTATTCTTGCCTGGAGAATCCCCGTGGACAGAGGAGCCTGGTGGCTACGTTTCATGGGGGTCGCAGGCTTGGACATGACTGAGCAACTAAGCACACACAGAGAAAGCACATAGAGGAGTTTCTGGCACATGGGAAGTGCTAAATAAAGATCAGTGCTTCCACTCTTCTTATTATCTCATCTTAAAAACAGATTTAGGAGAGCAAGATTCTTTCTACTGAAAGCCTCAAGTTGAAGAGATGAATGCAGACACCAAGACATGGGCGCTAATATCAGGCTTATTGGGCGGTAATCTTATTTGCTTATCCCTGCTGCTCTCAAGCACAGTCCACCGCTACCAGAGCCCCATGCTCAGGGGATGCTCCTGAGCTGAGCTTGCTGGGCGATGACTCCTCCATGCACGCTGTAAGTGGCTGCCAGCTGCGAAATTACATTTGTATTGATCTAAAGAACATTCTATTGATCAAACACAGGGAGAGAAACCTTTGAAACATAAACCCATGATGTTAACAATTTGTTGCCAGGAATAGGTAAAGGCTGCTTTTATTTTCCTTGTTGGCCAGTTGACCTTCCCAGGGCAGCTTCCGGTTTAGGTAGGTGGTCTGGAGATCTACCTTCCATAAAGAGCTGATCAATGAGCAACTCTCAGGTCGTCAGCTCCATGAACACCTGCCTCAAACACCTTTATCCCCCTTCGGTGCCTGGCTCTCCCTTGCACAGTCTTTCAGTCCCCTCTCCCTCCTTGATGTTACGGGTTGAGTGGAAAGGCTCATCCTCCTCTGTGTTTCTGGATCATTTGGGGCAGTTGGGATGGTGGTGAAGGCACCAGATTGCCAGGATGCCAGGACCCTCCCTCCGCCCTCCCACACAAAGCACTCACAAGCTGCCCCATCAGGTTTGGAGCACAAATTCATCTGAAGCCCTGTCCCTCACTCTTCCCATGTCTGCTTTTATTCAGTTCAGTTCAGTTCAGCTGCTCAGTCGTGTCTGACTCTTTGCGACCCCATGAATCGCAGCACGCCAGGCCTCCCTGTCCATCACCAACTCTCGGAGTTCACTCAGACTCACATCCATCGAGTCCGTGATGCCATCCAGCCATCTCATCCTTGGTTGTCCCCTTCTCCTCCTGCCCCCAATCCCTCCCAGCATCAGAGTCTTTTCCAGTGAGTCAACTCTTCGCGTGAGGTGGCCAAAGTACTGGAGTTTCAGGTTTCGCATCATTCCTTCCAAAGAATCCCAGGGCTGATCTTCAGAATGGACTGGTTGGATCTCCTTGCAGTCCAAGGGACTCTCAAGAGTCTTCTCCAACACCACAGTTCAAAAGCATCAATTCTTCGGCGCTCAGCTTTCTTTACAGTTCAACTCTCCACATCCATACATGACTACTGGAAAAACCATAGCCTTGACTAGACAGACCNATCAAGAGGCTTTTTAGCTCCTTTTCACTTTCTGCCATAAGGATGGTGTCATCTGCATATCTGGGGTGATTGATATTTCTCCCGGCAATCTTGATTCCAGCTTGTGCTTCTTCCAGCCCAGTGTTTTTCATGATGTGCTCTGCATAGAAGTTAAATAAGCAGGGTGACAGTATACAACCTTCATTAAACTGAATTCACACTGGACATCCTTGGTGGTCCAGTGGTTAGGAAGCTGCCTTCCAATGCAGAAGACTCAGACTCGATCTCTGGCTGGGAACTAAGATCTCACGTGCCATGCAGTAACTCAACCCACAGGCCGCAGTGACTGAGCCCATGCCCTGGGGTCTGCGGGACACAAGAGAAACTCATGAGCTGAGACGAAAGGTCTAGAGTGCCACAACTAAGACCCCACACAGCCAAGGATAAATAAGTAAATATTAAAAGAAAATACTAAGTTCACATTGGTGTAGGCTACTTTGGAAATTTAGGACCTCTGGGTGAAACATTTTCAGAAAGGAGGAGTTGCTCTGTAGCAATTTCCAGAATGATTCAATTAATGTATGCACACAAATGGTTTGAATAGTCCTGTGTCCTACCTCATGGGAAGCCAAAGATTTGTTCCCAGTTCCTGCCCTCAGTGGCCTGACCATTTAGCTACACTAAATGGAGAAACCCACACAAAGGAGTAAATCACAGAAGGCAGGGTTTACTAGGAGTTAGAAGAGTGGCACTGGGCACCTGGAGGCTCAGTGATAATCTGCCTGCCAACGCAGGAGATGCAGGAGACTCAGGTTCACCCCTGGGCTGGGAAGATGCCTTGGAGATGGAAGCGACAATGCATCCCAATATTCTTGCCTGGAGACTCCCATGGACAGAGGAGCCTGGTGGGCCACAGTCTACGGGGTCTCAAAAGACTCAAGTAAAGAAGAACACAATAAGGGTGGCCCAAGAATTTAACAGGAAAAGAACAGTTTCTTCAATTAATGTTGCTAAGACGAGTGGAGAACCACACGCCAAAGAATGAAATCCAACCTTACTGCACACCATATACAAAAAATTACCTCAAAATGGAACAAAGACCTATGTGTAAGAGCTGACACTATAAAATTCTTAAAAGAAAACAGAAGCTCAAATCTTTATAACCTTGGATGAGGCAATGGTTTCTTAGATGTGATACCTAAAGCACAGTGACCAAAGGAAATAAAAACTCTTGTACTTCAGAGGATACCAACAGAAGGGAAGAAAATGTATTCAAATCATATATCTGATATAAAGTCTAATATAAAGAAGACATGAGGACTCTTACAACTCAAAAATACAAATACTACTTAATGTGCAAGTGGGTAAAGTGTTTCAATAGACATTAATTCAAAGGAGACAGGTAAGTGGCCAGTAGCTGCATGAAAATACGCTCAACTTTACCAGTCATTAAAGTGAAAGTGAAGTTGCTCAGTCGTGTCCGACTCTTTGCAACCCCATGGACTACAGCCTACCAGGATCCTCAGTCCACAGAATTTTCCAGGCAAGAGTACTTGAGTGGGTTGTCATTTCCTTCTCCAGGGGATCTTCCCAACCCAGGGACTGAACCCAGGTCTCCTGCACTGCAGGCAGATGCTTTACCATCTGAGCCACCACAGAAGCCCCAGGAAATGCAAATTCAAACCCCAGTGAGGCACCACTCCACATTTACCAGGATGACTATCTTCAAAAGACAAACAACGGGATATGGGAGAATTGGAATCCACATACATGGCTGATGGGAATGTAAAATGGTGCAGCCACTCGGGGAAAATAAATTGTTGGGCAATTTCTCAAAAAGTTCCACATGGAGTTACCTTATAACATGGCAATTCTGCTTTTAGATACATGCACCCAGCACTGAACTAGGTTCACACAAACACTTGCCACAGCAACGTTTATATCAGCATTACTCCTCATGTAGGTTAGAAACAAGACGAATACCTATCAACTGATGAATGGATAAACAGAACATGGCATGTTCATACAATAGGGTATTATTTAGTTATAAGAATGAATGACGTTCTGATACTTACTAAAAGATAAATGGACCTTGCAAACATTATGTTAAATGAAACAAGCTAGACATACAGGCTGCATATTATATGATTTCATGATTCCATAGGAACAAGACATAGAGAAGAGGTGAATCCCTAGAGACATGAAGCTGATTAGTGGTGCCAGGAGCTGGGGGGACAAGGGAGGGAGCAATTGCCCACTGACAATGGTGTTTCCTTTTGGGGTGATGCATAAAAGGATGGCTTTTACAGAAAGTGAGTTAGATGTCAAATTTTACATTGGCTCAGGCCCAGGGTGCTTTGGGGTGGTCAGATGAAAGAGGGAGCCATCAGGGCGGGACACCGCTGGGGTGAGGGGTCCACTCCCCTGTGATTTCACCCTGGGGGCAGCAGACCCTGGAGATGACCCTTGTGACCCAGAGTATGAGGAAGCCACCACACTTGGCAAGCACAGGACTCGCAGCCCAGGCTGCTGAGTCCTTCAGGCTGTTTGCAAGGGAACTTACTTTTTGGTTTTGAGTTCCCATTCCTCTTAGAGAACAGAGGCGGAAAGTGTTGACAAGTCCGGAAATTGGAAATGTAAATGAAAAAAGGAGCTCCCTGGGAGAGTCTGGACGCACAGCCTCCCCAGTTCAATCACCTTGGTGCGCAGAGGCTCCCAGCTCAGGGACTCAGAAGCATAACCTGCTAGAAGGGTTTGCTATCCATCTCTTAGACCAGGCAAGCCACTATGGGCATCAGGCCAGAAGGGCTGTGACCTCCACATGCCAAGGGTACTGTCTACACACCTCTATCAAGGCACAAAGTACATTGTTTTCTAAATGCCTGTCGTCTGACAGTATCTCCTCACCATACTTTACTCCCGGAAGGCAGGGACCATGTGTTTCCCTTCTGCATCATCCGCCTGCCACCTGCCACAGAGTAGGTATTAAGTGATGGATGGATTGTTGTCTAATAGTTGACAGGCGTCATGGTTTAGAGGAAAGAGCATTGAATTGGAGTCTGGGGGTTGGACTTGGGGTCCCCATCTTTCAGGACATTATTTGCATAAACAGGGACAAGCCACTAACCTTTCAGGCCTCAGTTTCCTTTGTGAAGGAGATGCAAGTGGGAGGCATGCCTCTGGGGTTGATGCCTCCATACCTGTGTGTGTGTGCTCAGTCGCTTCAGTCGTGTCCTGCTCTTTGCGACCCTATGGACTGTAGCCCACAGGCTCCTCTGTCCATGGGATTCTCCAGGCAAGAATACTCGAGTGGGCTGCTATGCCTTCCTCCAGGGGATCTTCCCAACCCAGGGATCTCCTACATGGCAAGCAGATTCTTTACCCCTGAGCCCTCAAGGAAGTCCCTCCTCCCTACCTAAGAGAAGATAAAGAGCTTTCTACTTGGTATCTCAGCAAAGACACCACCAACTGAGGGCTGGGTCTCCACCCTGAGGCTGGCTCTTCACTACCCACATTCAGAATTCTTCCTCTCGAACACTGAAAGGAAGGTGGTACCCAAAAGCCCAAGAGTTGGGTCAGGGAGTCTGGTGGCTCCTGGGGCGATGGCTTCACACTCCAGTAAATTCACCAAACACAGTGTAATTTCCCTTCCTCTTAACTATCAGGAGCGAGAAAGGAGAGCCCCTCTCTCCCGCCTCCTCCTCCTTCCTTAGTCATGACTCATTAATTGCCACCAGCGAATGAGTTTTATTCTAATTTTCATGAACTAATTCAGAGATGTTTTCGGCTAAAGAGCAGAATATAGGTTTTTGGCTTAGCTAATGAAATATCTAATGAATTGGCCTTAGTGACAATCACAGAAGACATCTAGAAGGAAAGAGCCAATGGCAACCCTCTGCCGAGGCCACTCACTAGTGGCTCTTTGAAGGGAAAAAGCATGGCCTGAGTGCTTGTTTTCCTGATTGACAAAGCTGTTCTGGAGGCTCAGGCCCCAAGAAGTAGATTTGAAGAAGACACATTCATCTTTCTCTCTCTTTGGTACTCTGGTTTTGTCTTCAGACCACCAGCACGATGTGAAAGTGGGCCTTTCAAATGTAAAAATTACTTCCTGAAAATAGGATCTATGCATGAACTTGCAGGTAAGTGAGATGCTAGCAAAATAAAAATTCTGGACCTTAGAATAATCATTCATCAGACAGGCTCCTTCCCTAACTGGATGGTAATCGAAGGCAAAGGATCCTAGAAAGCCAGGGAATGTGTAAAATATAGCCTGGTCATTCAGTGGTTAAGAATTTGCCTGCCAATGGAGGAGACATGGGTTCGATCCCTGATCTGGGAAGATCCTACATTCTGTGGACCAGCTAAGGCCATGCGCCACAGTATTGAGCCCGTGCTCTGGAGCCCAGAAACCTCAACTCCTGAGCCCACGTGTTGTAACTAGTGAAGCCTGTACACTCTAAAGGCCGTGCTCCGGAGCAAGAGGAAGCCACCACAACGAGAGGCCCGTGCCCCACAACTAGAGTAGACCACGCTCGCCACAACTTAGAGAAAGCCTGCCCGCAGGAATGAAGACCCGCAGCCAAAGATAAAATTAAAAAAAAAAAATACAATGCAGACTCAGAATTCTTGCTTAACCCCCATGCAGTGGAGTCTGTGAGTCTATGGGGCTCTTGCATGGCCCCTATAGTCTCCCATCCTTGTCTCATAGAGTGAAGCTGGCAAAATCTGGGAAGAAAAAGTCTTTAAAATCTCAGAGCTTAATCATTTGGCATTGAACAGTTTTTACGATCTCTTGTGGTGCAAACCAGCTGGTTCAAAGAGAATCTAAAGGAGCAAGTCTCAGCAAGTCAAGGCATAGACTTTGGGAGCGGAAAGAATGGTCCGCAAATGAGCTGAATGCACTACAGAACTCCTCCTATTGTTTAGTCGCTCAGTCGTGTCTGACTGTGACCCCCTGGACTATAGCCTGCCAGGTTCCTCTATCTGTGGGGTTTCCCAGGCAAGAATACTGGAGTGGGTTGCCATTTCCTTCTCCAGGGATCGAACCTGTGTCTCCTGCTTGGCAGGCAGATTCTCTCCCACTGAGCCACCTAGGAAGCCCTCGAACCTCTTGTACCTGGTTCATTATCCCAAAGTCATGGGGTAGGAGGAGCATCCTCCATACACCCCTTCCCCCGACCCAGTCAAATGCAGTCATCACATTTGGGTAGAGGAACTGGGTTTGCTTTGGTTTGGGCCGTGCCACTCACAAGTAAGATCTTAGTTCCCCAGCCAGGGATCGAACCCCTGCTCCCTGCAGTGGAAGTTCAGAGTCTTCGCCATTGTACCGCCAGGGAAGTCCCAGGAGTTGGGTTTTTGATCTGTGTTTCCTTCTTCCTTATTCTTTCGCTGCCACCTAATTTACCTTGACTTGGATGTCAAGTCATCTTGATTGACTTCCTTGGGTCTTTCCCTGGCTCTGTTACTGGGCATTCTTCCACACTGGAAGCTGAAAAATGCTCCTTTCCATCTCCTGCGTGCATTCTATCTTTGTCTTGTGCAGTGTCTGCTCTGGGCCACTTCTTCTCGGGAGTTTGACAGCTTTATGCACCAGCTAATGTTTCTCACGTAACCTTGGGCGCTTTTTCATGGTCAGAGGGGAGCTCTCTTGAATTTAAGAGGTCGAGATGGTGGAGTGAGCGATCTAGTACAAGGGTGAAAATAAAAATGATGACTCCCTTGGGGAAACCATCATACATTTTCCATCCCGGGGGACCATGGCAGTGAGGAGTGACTGGCTGTATCGTATATATATCTGTGTTGCTTAGCCTAGCACGTGGTAGATGCCGTTGGGGCCAGAAATGTGTGTGAAATGAATATTATGGATGATTGAATGGATTTTAGACTGCCTTCTTTATGAAAGTTGGAAAAAGACAATCATCAAAATTGAGATCTCAGTTCCCAGAAGAAAAATGAGAGTGTGCCATGTAAGATCAAATACAGGATTGATACTGTGACATTCAGCCATTCTGTGCAAGAGGGGAACTGATTGTCACGGCAAATGCCATCATGTTTACCCTAAGCACTTGCCCAAACCTAGCCTACAGAATACTCCTCGTCCTCTGGAAGGTACACTTCACTTTATTTAAAAAAAAAAATGTGGACCATTTTAAAGTCTTTATTGAATTTGTTACAATATTGCGTCTGTTTTATGTTTTGGTTTTTTTGGCCCAGAGGTATGTGAGATCTTAGCTCCCCAATCAGGAATCAAACCACACTCCTTACATTGAAAAGCAAACTTCCTTACCACTGGACCACCAGAGAAGTCCTGGTACACTTCATTTTAAAGAAGCAGACCAGGCATTGGAAAACACATGCCGTTGGGAAGGGTAAGCACTTGAGAGCAACACATGGGTCCAGGGCTTGGAGGTAGGAGGCGGTGCATCAGGCATCCTGACTCCAGCATCAAACCTGACCAAACTGTGGAGTAGCCTGAGGCAGCTCTGAGTGTGTGCGCAGCCAGGCCGAACAGAAAAGGAGAAATCCTGGGAGATGAGGGCACAGAAACAGAAATTCCTCCTTCCACTTAGGAACAGGCAGGGACAGGGGCAAGACACCCTGCAGCTACGGACCAGACATGGATGCTATCTCAGTGAAAAGCATGCACTAGTGCAGTAGACAGACAAAGAGCACTGGCTGCAAAATCAAACAGGATTCTCAGCTGAACAATTGTATGATCTATTCACTCTTTAAGTCTCTCATCCAATGGCGATCATAATAGCTTGTAGCCCATGGGATTACAGGCAGGAATAAATTAGATGCTTGGCACATTCACTGTGGCAGGAAGTACTCTGCGCTTGGCAGATACAGAACAAGACAGATGAGTCTGCTCTTTGGCAATTTTTATTTCCAGTGGGCTCTTTAGCCTCTTGATGAAAGGGAAAGAGGAAAGTGAAAAAGCTGGCTTGAAACTCAACATTCAAAAAATGAAGATCATGGCATCTGGTCCCATCACTTCATGGCAAATAGATGGGGAAACAATGGAAACAGTAAACGACTTAATTTTCTTGAGCTCCAAAATCACTGCAGATGACTGCAGCCATGAAATGAAAAGATGCTTGCTCCTTGGAAGAAAAGTTATGACAAGCCTAGACAGCATATTAAAAAGCAGAGACATTACTTCGCCAACAAAGGTCCATCTAGTCAAAGCTAATGTTTTTCCAGTAGTCATGTATGGAAGTGAGAGTTGGACCATAAGGAAAGCTGAGCACTGAAGAATTGATGCTTTGAACTGTGGTGTTGGAGAAGACTCTTGAGAGTCCCTTGGACTGCAAGGAGATCCAACCAGTCAATCCTAAAGGAAATCAGTCTTGAGTGTTCATTGGAAGGACTGATGCTGAAGCTGAAACTCCAATCCTTTGGCCACCCAATGTGAAGAACTGACTCATTGGAAAAGACCCTGATGCTGGGAAAGATTGAGGGCAGGAGGAGAAGGGGACGACCGAGGATGAGATGGTTGGATGGCATCATTGATGGTCATGAGTTTGAGCAAGCTCTGGGCGTTGGTGATGGACAGGGAAGCCAGTCCATGGGGTCACAAGGAGTTGGACGTGACTGAGCAACTGAACTGTGTGAACCGTGTATTCCAATGGGGGGCTGCACTTATGCAAAGAGCAGGATAGCTTCAGGCGAAGACATATGCTGTGATGGAAAGGAACACTGTAAAGAGGCAGGTGAGTCCTGACTCGGGGGTGGGAGGAAGAGCCTACGTCAGAAAGGAGAAGGCTTCGCTGAGGATGTGATCAGGGATCTGTCACCTGCATGACACAGAGGAGTCCCCCAGGTGAACCTCCAAAACGGAGGCAACAGCCCGCAGCAGGCACTGGGCTAGACCAGTGCTTGGTGTGATCAGTGAGTGCCCACGACGGGGAGGGGGAAGCTTTCATCAGGCTTATGTTTTTAAAAGATCACTCTAGATAGTAAACTTAGGCGCATCAGAAGCTCCTGCCATATGTTCAGTGCACATGTATCACGGAGACTGTAGAAATGCTTGTAAGCAGTGTTAGACACATAACCTGTGTTATAGAGCCTTTTTTAAAGATTCTTTTTTTCATGTGGACCATTTATTGGATTTGTCACAATATTGCTTCTGTTTCCTGTTTTGGCTTTTTTGGCTACGAGGCATGTAGGATCTTAGATCCCCGACCACATAAACTGCATTGGAAGGTGAAGTCCCAACTACTAGACTACCAGGGAAGTCCTTGTAAGAGGCTTTCTAAGGAGTGATTAGTACTTCCTAGAGATAGTAATCCAAAGATAATGAAGATAGAGACCTGCCTCTAGCAGTTCGGAGTCTAGGAAAGACGAACCGACAGCTCATTATGATGCATGGCAGTTAAGACCTAGAACGGATGTGTGAGTGCTGGGCACATCAATGGTGCTGTGTTGGAATAAGGTGCAAAGGACCCAGCCAGAAGGAAAAACAGAAAATTAGTTCCAGTTGGAAGGAAAACAGCATGATGGCTTTTGGCATAAGTGCAAAGTGGGAGGTGGAGCTAAGGGAGGCAGGGACCCAGGCAGAGCTCAGATCATCGGGGGTTTGTGAACCGAAAGGATGAGCAGAGGGGTGTCATGTGGGTGATGGGGAATCACTGGAGGGTTTTTGACAAGTGGGTACCTCACCAGGGTCTGTTGCTTGGGAAGATTCACTGGGCTGGAGGGTAATTTGGAAAAGGGCAGAGTGCCCTGCAGGTTAGGAGCTCCTGACTGTTGAAGGTTCTGGTGACAGGGAGGAAGTGAGGGCTGGACCAGGGTGATGGACAAGAGATGAAAAGCAGGCAATGGCTTTAGTAAAATTTTGGAGGCAAAAAATCAGCAGGATTTTAGGAGTTCAGCAGTCCAGAAGTTAGGGCTCAGTGCTTTCACTGCTGACAGCCTAGGTTCAATCCCTGGTTGGAGAAGGACAATTCCTCAAGCTGCGTGGCATGGCAAAACAAAACAACAACAACAACAAACCCCCCAAATCAGCAAGATCTGACGCAGAGAGCAACTCCATGGACTGTAGCCTACCAGGCTCCTCTGTCCATGGGATTTTCCAAGCATTAGTACTGGAGTGGATTGCCGTTTCCTTCTCCAGTGGATCTTCCTGACCCAGGGATGGAACCCAGGTCTTCCGCATTGTAGACAGATGCTTTACCGTCTGAGCCACCAGGGAAGTCCAAACATGTCATAGAAAGTTTTAAATTAAATTGATTAGATTAGAAGGTTAGAGTGCAGTTGACATCCTGTCTGGGGCAGTGGTATAAGAGAGGTCAGGTGCTAAGCAAATGCTCAATAAATGCTTATTTTCTAAAATCATAATTATTATCAGATTCAGAGTCACAGGCTATCCAGGGAAATACCCTCCAGGAGACAAGGAAGATGATAAACCAGTCCTGGCTTCAGGGGCCCTGGGATTGCAGGGCAGGATGGCAGGCTGAGAGCTGGGGGTCAATGCAGGATAGAGGAGCGGGCACTGGTGTATCACAGACTCCTTCAGCTGCACTCCAGAAACTGTTACTGGTTCTCATCCCTTCACACATTTATCAGAATTTCCACTCATCACCAGTAGGGTGGAGGTGGTGGTTTAATTGCTAATTCCTGTCCAACTCTTGCGACCCCATCAACTGTAGCCTGCCAGCAGGCTCCTCTGTCCATACTAGGCAAGAGTACTGGAGTGGGTTGTCATTTCCTTCTCTTCCTGACACAGAGATCAAACCTAGGTCTCCTGCATTGCAGGCAGACTCTTTACCTACTGAGCTACAATCTTTAACTTTTACCATTAAAAGGAACACTTTGCCCCCCTTTTAGGATTATTCTCTTAAGATAGAATCCCAGAAATGCTGTTACTTCGTTAAAGGCCTCCCATATCTTGAGGTTTATGCTTTAGGCTTTTACTATTCAGATTGTTTTCTTCATTTATAAATATATTCTCTTTTTGGCCCAGCCGAGATTTAAAAAGCATTTACACGTGGAACTTGCTCTCTTTCTGCTCTTAGAAATCTGAACGTCCACAGCACAAGCCTGCATGAGCCTGGCAGATGATGGTGGAGATTCAAGGCCAGGTCAGCCCTGTTGCTCCAGCCAACAGCCAGTCACCAGGAGTAGAATCTAACCAAAAGATGCACGCGTCACCCCCATGATGTCCAGCGTAAACTGCCAGTTCACAGGATTGTGAGCTACGTACACAAGCTAGGCTTTGGGGGTGGTCTGCTATACAGCAACCTTACTGGATATATCCCCTCACTTCTAGATGGGCTTATGTGACCAGTTTTGAGCAACAGAATGTGGATACAAGCGATGTTTGCATCCCCTCCAGGACTGACTCCTAAGATCTTCTGTGAGACTGTTCTCTTGCTTTCTTCCCTGGCCCGTGGATTAAGAGAGCAGAAGGCTGGAAGGAGGTTCGAGGGGATGTGGTCAATCAAAACATAAAGAATACAAGTCAGATGCACTCCTTAGCGGATGCTGTCCAGACAGCCACCCAGCCGGGAAAACCCTGGCTGATTTTACGTGAATGAACTGGTCAAGTGCTTGGTGAGTTATTATGCTGAGTCACTGAGCCAGTGTGTGAGGTGTGTGTGTGTGTGTGTGTGTGTGTGTGAGAGAGAGAGAGAGAGACAGAGAGAGACAGAGAGAGACAGACAGAGAAAGAAAGAGAGCAACTAGCATTTAAGTTTGGTTATTGCACCTAATGCTTGGTGGTCTAAAAGAATTGATGCTTTCAAACTCTGGTGCTGGAGAAGACTCTTAAGAGTCCCTTGGACCGCAAGGAGATCAAACCAGTTCATTCTAAAGGAAATTCAACCCTGAATATTTATTGGAAGGACTAAACGTGAAACTCCAAGCCTGAAACGCCACCTGATGCAAACAGCTGACTCTTTGGAAAAGATCCTGATGCTGGGAAAGATTGAGTGCAGGAGGAGAAGAGGGAGACAAGGGATGAGATGAGTAAATGGCAAGACCGATTCCATGGACATGAACTTGGGCAAACTCCTGGGAGATGGTGAGGGATAGGGAGGCCTGGGGTGCTGCAATCCATGGGGTTACAAGGAGCTGGAAAAGACCTGGCAACTGAATAACAACCATGCTTAACCTACTATATCAAATCCATAGTTCAGGTAGTGGAGAATGATCTATGTTGAGAAAGAGAGAATTGGGGATAGACTATGAGCAAATTTTTATCCTGGCTAAAGTGTGCAATGAAGGGCCAATTAGCCATTTTTTAGCAGAAGAGTAACAAGGTGAACTTGGACAGTCAAATGCTTTCTCTCTCTCCCCACACTTTGCTACCTAACATGCTGTGAGCACTGCTGATGTTTAGGAAATAACTGTTTAAAGCAAGGTTGGAAAGAGCCATGTGGAATGACATTATCAATATCTTCATAGTTCTGCTATTTTAGCAGTGCCACAATTATCATTTGTTCTTAATTATCTCCACTGCTTTGAGTGGTGGTGTCAGAAGTTCTTACCTGAATTTAGTTCAATATCTGTAGCTCTGCATTGCTCTCCTTTAACACTCTCCAGGGGAGGCACTGGTTCTTTGCTCCTCTTCCTTGGGAAAGACTCCTTGAAATCGCTCCAGACTGTGAACTGCATCTCTATTGATTTCTGGAGGATTCAATCTGCAGAAAGCCTGCTTAAGCCTGATGTGAAGTTCGCATGTTCTCTCCTCTCTTCCAGAACAGGGACATTTTGCCTTCTAAGGACAACATTAAAATGTATGGTTCAGAGGAGGCCTGCAAAATGACAAAACCTTTGCATTCTCTTGCTTCTTTGCCTTCCTATAATTTTCTGTGCCTGGTTCCCCACATTCAACAAGGAATCACTATGGTGCCCTCCCATCCACTCTGCAAATTCTTTGTACTCAACTTCCTTTGCCTTGTCTTCTTCATGGTTTTTCAGTCTTGCTGGAATAATAAACTCCAGACTGTTCACAGTGTATTTTTTGGTATCACTGAGTTAAAGAGAAGGTATTCAGGATAAACATACTCTTTTCTTCTTTTTTAAAATTTTAATTAAGAGGATAATTACTTTACAATATTGTGATGGTTTTTGCCACACACCAACGCGAATCAGCCATAGGTGTATATAATATGTCCTCTCCCTCTTGAACCTCCCCTCCAACATGCCTCCCCTACCCACCCGCCTAGGTTGTCCCAGAACACCTGCTCTGAGTTCAATGTGTCATACATCAAACTCCCACTGGCTATCTATGTTACATACAGTAATGTATGTTTCAATGCTACTCTCTCAAATCATCCCACCCTCTCCTTCCCACGCTGTGTCCAAAATTCTGTTCTAGATGTCTCTGTTTCCGTTGCTGCCCTGAGAGCAGGATCGTCAGTACTGTCTTTCTATATTCCATATATACGCGTTAATTTCATAGATGTTGTCTATGACCAAGAAATGAGCAGACTGATCTTTCATTGCCACTCTAGCTCTCCTACTCAAGGTCTGTCAACTTAACCAACCAATGGTTGCCAACTTTATTAAGGGTGCTAATGAATTAAGAAATATCATCAGAAAACAGTAGGTAACCTTGAGTTTAAAGGTATTAGGGCTTCCCTAGTGGATCAGCGGTAAAGAATCCATCTGCAAAGCAGGAGCCGCAAGTTCGGTCCCTGGATCAGGAAGATCCCCTGGAGGTGAGCATGGCAACCCACTCCAGTATTCTTGCCTGGAGTATCCCATGGACAGAGGAGCCTGGAGGGGTGCAGTCCATAGGGTTGCAAAGACTGAAGCAATTTAGCATTCATAAAAGTATTAACCAGAAGCATTCAGTTTCCCAAGCTTTGTAAACACTTAGAATGTATTAACTGTCCCCTAAAGGCGTAATGAAAGAATTTAGCTGTTCTGTTTCAAACACAAGGAACCAAGGGTCAATCAAACACAACAGTCTGGTGATTGCCAACAAACATGAACCAAACGGTTGATGTGAGACGCTGTGACCGCAGACCTGGATGCTCCCTGATAGGTGAGTCTGTAACTTTCCTCCAAAAGGCAAATCAGGGAAAAACACCAGCTGCCACACACTGCCTGATCATTGCCTGTTTGGGTTTATTCTTCGATATTTTACCTGTATTGCAATAACAATAATAGTAAGAATTGATGAGGCATCTTGCAAAATTGTTTTCCAGACAGGTGTTAAATGTGTGTGCTATTATCAGAAGTGGTCGGGACCGTGTCGTATCATGTTTTACACAGCTATATTGGTGAAGAATCTGCCTGCAGTACAGGAGGCACAAGAGACACAGGTTCGATCCCTGGTTTGGGAAGATTCCCTGGAGGAGGAAATGGCAACCCACTCCAGTATTCTTGCCTGAAAAAATGCTATGGACAGAGGAACCTGGCAGGCAACAGTCCAAAGGGTCACAAAGAGTTGGACACGACTGAGCACGCAGGTGGACAGATTGAGGGATAACTGACATGTAACAAACAGCACACATTTAAGCATATGACATGATAACTTTGATGTACGCATACACCCATGAAACCATCACCACCGTCAACACAATGGACATCTCTGTCACCCCTAAAATTTCCTATGTCTCTTTGTATTTCTTCATTTATAAACTCCGACTGCTTGCCAGGCAACCACTGATCTTTGTGTCACTATAGATGATTTTGGATTTTTTAGAATTTTTAATAAATGAAAACATGCAGTATCATTCACTTGGCACAATTCTTTTGAGATTCATGTACTTTACAGAGGTACCAAGAGTTCACTGCCTTTTACTCCTGAGTAGTGTTCCATTATGTGGCTACATCACAGATTGTATATCCATTCACCTGCTGTTGGACATTTGGGTTGATTCAAGTTTTGGGCTATTATGAATAAAGCTGTTATGAATATCTGCATACAAATCTTTGTGTGGACATATGGTTTTATTTCTCTTGGATAAATAGCTATGGATCATATCGCAGGAGTACTTTTAATTTTTTAGGAAACTGCCAAAATGCTTTCCAAAGTGGTTTTGCCGTTTAACATTCCAAGCAGAAGTTTATGAGAATTTCAGAATCTCCTGAAATTAAATTCAAAATATTATGTTTATTTATAAGTACTCATTTCTCTAGGGAAAGGGTTCATAGCCTAAATATTTGCAGCCGACATATTTCCTATATGATGTTTTCACTTAATTTTTTATCTCTTGCTGTTGTGTAATACGTATCCATTTGGTTCTAATTTCTTAGAAAAGCAGTTATTTATTTCTAATTTTTTCCACTTTATTAAATAAATCTATTTCATGGAAAAAGTTTTCCTATTGTCCTCATATCTTCTATCCTCAATTGTCATGATGCAGAATTCTTCCAAAAGTCTCACTTACATTTTCTTTTTGGGTGTTCATTGTGTAGCTTAATTTTTATTTTTGCTATTCTAATTTTTTTTTTTAGCCTACCTTGAAAACCTACCCCCACTATTTGGACTGATCCTAGACCTAGGTCAGCTTCTCTCAAGACAAAAGCAAGTCTGATGAAAGAAAAGCTCCAAATTCCCAAGTCTGTGGTCTGGGCGGTTGAGTACATTTATACTTATTAGAACAAGACAAACTAAAGAGTCAGCTACTGAGCTGAGGCAACAGAAGAGGCCTTCTCTGGATTTGGGGTGGATAACAGCTTTTGCTAGCTGCTGATAAATATTTTTTGTTGTTTCCTAACAATGGATGGACAGGGATAAAGGGCAATCAGAAGAGGGATAATTAGTATTATTCCATAGGACTTTCAACATTTTTTCATAATGAGCTAGTGTGAAAGACCTAGTCTGACAATATAGGTAGCCAGTGGTTGTATTATTTGATATTTGGTACATTATTATGTACTATATAATATATCCTATTATTTAGTATGATTATAAAATATAATTTTTTGTATATTTGAATAAAGTGGCTGAAATAGCTCACTTGGGAGAGTGCCAGACTGAGGATCTAAACGTCCCTGATTCAGTCCGGGATTTTGGCAAGTTAAACTTTTGGGCTTCCTTGGTGGCTCAGAGATGGGCTTCCTTGGTGGAGAGTCGGAGGTGATTAACCAGTGGGATGGATGTCAGCACGAACAAGAGCCAGGAAGACCAAGAAATGACACCTGTGGTCAGTGCATGATCTGTCCAGACCAGCTGCCATGGACAGGGACTAGAGGACTTATTGTTTTAAGCTTTCTTTTAATAAAAATTTAAATGTAGATTTTACAGGGAAAATTACAGAAATCAAAACTATGTCACAACAATTTGTGAACATGCAAAACCCTCTTAAGTGTGATCCATCATCCAGCAACCAACCTCTATCCCCATTTTCCTCCAGGAAAGTAACTGATCCCAGGTTAAGATACTGAATATCTTGATGAGTCTCTTGATTTTCTTTATAGTGTTGCTGCTAAAAGCATGTGTACTCATACATAACGGATTTGTTTACCTGTTTCTTGAGCATTGGTAAACCTTCTTGATGAAAGTGAAAGTGGAGAGTGAAAAAGCTGACTTAAAGCTCAGCATTCAAAAAACAAAGATCATGGCATTCGGTCCCATCACTTCACGGGAAATAGATGGGGAAACAATGGAAACATATTTTCTTGGGCTCCAAAATCACTGCAGATGGTGACTGCAACCATGAAATTAAAAGATGCTTGTTCCTTGGAAGAAAAGCTATGACCAATCTAGAAAGCATATTAAAAAGCAGAGACATTACTTTGCCGACAAAGGTCCATCCAGTCAAAGCTATGGTTTTTCCAGCAGTCATGTGTGGATGTGAGAGTTGGACTATAAAGAAAGCTGAGCACTGAAGAATTGATGCTTTTGAACTGTGGTGCTGGAGAAGACTTTTGAGAGTCCCTTGGACCGCAAGGAGATTCAACCAGTCAATTCTAAAGGAAATCAGGTCTGAATATTCAGTGGAATGACTGATGCTGAAGCTGAAGATCCAATACTTTGGCCACTTGATGCAAAGAATTGACTCATTGGAAAAGACCCTGATGCCAGTCAAGATTGAAGGCAGGAGGAGAAGGGGACAACAGAGGATGAGATGGTTTGATGGCATCACTGACTTGATGGACATGAGTTTGAGCAAACTCTAGGAGTTGTTGATGGACAAGGAAGCCTGGTGTGCTGCAGTCCATGGAGTTACAGAGTTGAACACGACTGAGTGATGAATATCTTGGACATTATATAAAGAGAATCCTATACTATGTATCTTTTGTATCCCACTCATTTTGTCCCATTTGTAGAGAAAATTTGGAGAGGCATTGAGTAGAGGGAAGGTCATACTACACTGATTAATTGGGTTTAAATTAAAAATAAAAAAATCACTATCTTCAAAATGAAGTTACCAAATATGCCCTATTTAAAATAAACATTGATCATTTTCTCAAAGGGTACACTAATTAAAAGTGATTTGAGGATAATATTAAGTGTGCTCAGTCATGTCTGACTCTTTGCAGACCTATGGACTGTAGCCCACCAGGCTCCTCTGTCCATGGGATTTTGCCAGCAAGAATACTGGAGTGGGTTGCCATGTCCTCCTCCAGAGAATTCTTCTGATCTGGGGATCAATCCCACATCTCTTGCAACTCTTGCATTGGCAGACACATTCTTTACCACTGAGCCACCAAAATGGGAAGNCCCCTGGAGAGGGAGATGGCCACCCATTCCCGTATTCTTGCCTGGAGAATCCCTGGCAGGCTATAGTCCATGGGGTCGCAAAGAGTCAGACATAACTGAGCGACAAACAGTCATAAAACAAACAAGTAATTCTCGAACAGGACTCAGTGGCTGTGAGTGATGACACTCAATCCCCATATTACTTGAAGTCCAGGAAGAGTAAAAGTGGCAGCGTTGAGTGTCTCTGCAATGAGAAAACTTAATATCCAGCCCATTGCAGAATGCTCGCATGGTCCTATTTTTATTTTTATTTTATTTGAAGAGATTTGGGGAAGTTCTGTCTCTACACTTCTGTGCCCTTTTGCCTGGCAGCCAGCCTACTTAAACATTCTCCTCTTCTGTGTGTTTTCTTTCCCCCTCCTGTTAAAAGGTTTGTTGAGTGAGCCACTGAAAAATTTAAGGCAGCACTGGAAATGCCCGACTGCGCTGAGCACAGTTTTACTAACAGAGGGTATTAAAAAGATAAATTGTGGACTGCAGGAGATAAAATTATATGTGAGTGTAGAGGGAGAGTGGCCAATGGAAGGTATTTGAAGCATACCTGGGGAGATTTCCTGGGCACCTGGAGTAACTCACACACCACGCAAGCTTTCCATTTGGGAGACTGCTTTTTTTTACCCCCTAAAAATGCTCCTTATGTAATGGGTTAACCCTCTCTGCCAAGTGAAAAAAGTGAAAGTGCTAGTTGCACAGTTGTGTGTGAGTCTTTGTGACCCCACGGACTGTAGCCTGCCAGGCTCCTCTGTCCCTGGAATTCTGCAGGCAAGAATACTGGAGTGGGCAGCCATTCCCTTCTGCAGGGGATCTTCCTGACCCGAGGATCAAACCCGGGTCTCCTGCAGATTCTCAGTTGTCTGAGCCACCAGGAAAGCCCAAGAGCTCTCACCAAAACACCTGCCAACTCCCGTCTCCAGACTCACTGCCATGACTCTCATCCCTGCTTGCCCTGGTCTGTCTCCCCTGGAGACTCAGGAGGTTTCTGTGTCTTTCTTTGCCTTTCATGTGGATGCCTGGCTGGATCAGCATGGCTGGATTCCCACTGGCTCCCATGGCGCCTCTCTTGATTCCTGTGGCTCCTGCGGTCCACACTCTCTGCCTGGACTTGTTTAAGTCGACAACCTCTTTCTCCAAAGATTTCAAAGCAGTTGCTTCTATTAATCCTCATTGTATACCAACAACATTTCATGACTGTAGCCAAGGTTTAGATTTGTTACTTCCTTTAAACTAGGAATTAGCCAACTGCTTCTGTAAATGGCCAAATAGTACCTCTTCTAGGCTTCAATAACTCTGATCTCAGCTACTCAGTGCTGCCACTGTAGCATAAAAATAACAACAAACAACATGTAAACAAGTGAGCCTGGCTGTGTTCCAATAAAACTTTATTTAGACAACATATAAGCAAGTGAATCTGGCTGTGTTCCAATAAAACTTTATTTAAACAGGCAGCTGGCTTGGCTTGGCCTGAGGTTGTAGTTTGCTGAATCCTGCTCTTAACAACCCTCTGAAGTATGTCTATGACTAATATTCACTGTATGGGGAGAAAATGAAGCACAGAGAAACGATTAAGCAACATTTCAAAGATGGTACAGAGTTTAAGTGGCATCACAGCTTGTGCCCAGTTCCAGGGTCTGTATACACAGGTAGCAATGCCTGCAAACAGTGAAGACGTGTGCTTTAGGATGGAAGACAGGCGCCTCCCTCAGCACCCTGCCCCACCTCCTTATTACAAGGCTCCCATCAGCTCCACACTGGCAATGCACTTTTCCTTGTGGGCTGGGATCCTGCGCAGGATGACAGTGGCTCTTGCTGACCCACCATGGATGTCAGACAGGGAGGTTGACTGTCATTAACTATTCTGTATTGGAACGCAACTTCCCCAAGTTTTCACGATCAAGACAACCACTGTCTTTCTTACAACAGCCAGGAATTTGAATCGTGTTTCTTCATACATGTATTAATAGCATTTACTAATTTGACAATTAAATTGTTGAGTGAGTATGTACAGGGGTGTATATGCATACATGTACACGACAGACTCTGTGCTAAGTCCTGGAAATACACCATAAAACAGTAAAAAGGACAGAGAGATGATCACTAGACCTGGTGTGATTGACGACATTTTGCTTAGGTCTACACAGATTATTCAGAGAAGGCAATGGCACCCCACTCCACGACTCTTGCCTGGAAAATCCCATGGATGGAGGAGCCTGGTGGGCTGCAGTCCATGGTGTCGCTAAGAGTTGGACACGACTGAGCGACTTCATTTTCACTTTTCACTTTCATGCATTGGAGAAAGAAATGGCAAACCACTCCAGTATTCTTGCCTGGAGAATCCCAGAGATGGGGGAGCCCAATGGGCTGCCGTCCATGGGGTCGCACAGAGTCAGACACGACTGAAGTGACTTAGCAGTAGCAGTAGCACACAGATTATTTGGGGCTTCCCAAGTGGCTCAGTGGTAAAGAGTCTGCTCAACAAGAAGAAAACATGGGTTTGATCCCTGGGTCAGGAAGATTCCCCTGCAGAAGGGAACAGCAACCCACTCCAGTATTCTTGCTTGTGAAACCCCAAGGACAGAGGANTGGGGCTTCCCAAGTGGCTCAGTGGTAAAGAGTCTGCTCAACAAGAAGAAAACATGGGTTTGATCCCTGGGTCAGGAAGATTCCCCTGCAGAAGGGAACAGCAACCCACTCCAGTATTCTTGCTTGTGAAACCCCAAGGACAGAGGAGCTTGGTGGGCTACAGTCCATGGGGTCACAAACAGTCAGATACAACTTAGCAACTTAACAACAATAAACATACAGTTTATCTATTCTTTGCACTGTTCTGATTGACCCTCACAACCTGAGTTAGGTACCATTCGGCCCATCGTTATGGCTATAAAGCTCAGGCTGGGGGTTGCAGAGACCTGCAGAAGGCTCTACGGTGACAGCTTTGGTGGTTCAGTTGGGTCCAGTGCGGGGCCTCTGACCCCTGACTTGGTGCCCTTTTGGCCACACCTTGGGGCTCTGCTGTCCCAGGGCCATGTTCCACCCTGTTCTCCTCTGCTCCTTTGCTCCCTCACCTCTAGCTGCAGCATCTCTGCCTAAACTTTATGCAAACTGGCTCCTTTCCAGGCCCTCTGGCAGGCATCCCAGTCCTTGTTTTCTGTCTCCCCAGCCTCTCCCAGGTTCCCTTCGGAAGCTCTTATCCGTCTTTGGCAGCCAAATGCCCTCTATTTTATTTTCTCCCCAGGGCACACTCATAGGATGGAGAAAAACTGAGAGATTGTTCACTTTCTTAACAGGAGCTGCTTTCAATTCAGCCGCAGCTGCTACACGTTTCAGAAGTGAGATGGATCCCAAGACAGATGGCTCAGCAGCGACTATTTTAAGCCCCAGAGTCACAAGAACAGATTCAAAATAACTCTGTCCAGCAGGGGTCAAATGCAGAGCAGAGCTGCTGGCTTTAGAGAAAGCATGAGCCCAGATCTTCAGAGTGAGTCAGCACTTGTATTTTCTAGTTAACAAGACTTCTTCTGTGCTGTTTCTAAGCTGATATTTCAGGACTCATTTGGCCCCATGTTCAGCTGCTGCTCTCAAAAAAAAAANCCAGCAGGGGTCAAATGCAGAGCAGAGCTGCTGGCTTTAGAGAAAGCATGAGCCCAGATCTTCAGAGTGAGTCAGCACTTGTATTTTCTAGTTAACAAGACTTCTTCTGTGCTGTTTCTAAGCTGATATTTCAGGACTCATTTGGCCCCATGTTCAGCTGCTGCTCTCAAAAAAAAAAATCTCCCACTGATGGCTTCAAAGCTCTGATTTGAATATTTGTTACTGCTACTGAGATTTATACCAGGGGAAACCACACTCCCTTGTGTACCAGTCAGCTAATTGTAGCAATAATGCTGCGTAAGAAACCAACTTGGAACGCAGCAGCTTAAAGCAATATTCATTTATTCTCTTCCATGTGCCCGGACTTGGCTGGGGGTCAGCTGAACTGGACTCAGCTGGCTGATCTTGGCTCGGAGTTGTGGATTTGCTCCTGCTGCTCCATTGAACTCTCATCCTTGTTGGACTGGCAGGCTTCAGAGCATGTTTTCACGGCGATGGTGGAAATGCAAGCGGAAAATACAAAGGCATGGTTCAAGCCTTTGTTTGCAGGTGTCTGTTAAAATCACATAGCCCAAAGCAATTTATGTGGACCTGCCCACTCAATGTCAATGGGGCAGAAAATATACTCTACCCCTAGTGGCTGGGGCATTGGAAAAGACCTTGATGCTGGGAAAGACTGAAGGCAGGAGAAGGGGACGACGGAGGGTTAGATGGTTGGATGGCATCACCAACTTGATGGACATGAGTTTCAGCTAGCTCCAGGAGCTGGTGACGACAGGAAAGCCTGGTGTGCTGCAGTCCATGGGGTCACAAAGAGTCTGACATGACTGAGCGACTGAACTGAACTAGTGGTTGGGGAAGGGACTGCAAATTCCCATGCCAAGGTTGTGCCTAGCAAAGGAGTTAAGAGCTGGGAGAACATTACAATCCATCACACCTGGCCTGTAGAGGACCTGGAGAAGAAGGGTGCCTAGAGGGGCAGCAGAGAAACCTGGTGGGCCTTCCTATATGAGCAGCTGTGACTACTCATTATCTTCTTCCCTCCAGGGAGGAATCAGGGCATGGCAGATGGCCTAACTTCTCCCTTTGAAACGGCCTTAAACTATCGCTGCACTCTTTTGTAAACTGGTTTCCTACCTTCTGTCCAAAGAGTGGCCTGTCTGATGCTAATGAATTCTTCAAACTGGCTCCTCAGAGGGTTTTAGGAAGTCTGGAGATACAAATAGGGTGGATGGGCAAAGGGAAGTTTGGGGACTTCAGCCCCTTTATTTGCATACCTCTGTCCCCATGCATGAGTGGCTTCAGTTTCAATAAGAAGACCAGAGAGGTGGGCTCCCAAGACCTCACTGGCGATGGCGGCACATGCAAAATGACACTGTCCTGTTTTTGAGGCTTTCAGAATGTGTCTGTGGACTGGCCTGAGATATTTCTAGATGAGGAACTCTTAAGATGATTCCTCTGTCCTGTGGAGGATGGAGGCAGTTAGAAGAAGCAGCCTGATAGGTGGCCAGCGGCTATCTCTATATCTCAACAGAAGTAAGCAGGATTATTTTGACTTGTGACATTTCTTGTGTTAATTTTCCTTGTACTGCACCACAATTGTAAGATGCACTTGCCTAAAACTTGCTTTAATTCAACAACATTCAGTTGTTCAATCTGTTTTCTCTGCTAAGCTAGGTAACCACCAAACATAGACCGTCAGAGATGACTTGGTCCCTACTCATAAAGACTTTCACCTACACTGTGTGCATGCATGCTAAGGCGCTTCAGTCATGTCCAACCGTAGCCCACCAGGAGCCTCTGTCCTTGGGATTCTCCAGACAAGAATACTGGAGTGGGTCACCATGCTCTCCTCCAGGGGATCTTCCTGATCCAGGGATCAAACATGTCTCCAGTGCCTTCTGCATTGGCAGGTGGGTTCTTTACCACTGAGCCACTTGGGAAGCTCCTTCAACTATACCACTTGGTGTTAAAACATGAAATCCAGCAATTCTTGCATGCTAGACTGAGAAACTGGCTATGAGACTTTAGAGCATCTCTGTCAAGCAGTTGAGTCTATTTCTCTACCTTTTGCATCCAGGCTGACCTTTCACCTTGCTAGAATGTGGCAGAAATGACGCTGCTCAAGTTCCAGTCTGAGGCCCCAAGAAGACTTGCGTCTTTATCTCTTTGCTGTCCACAGGAACCCTGCATCCACCACCTTGTGAATCAGCCAGGGCTCACATGGCTGAATCAGCTGATGACACTTATGCTTTCCTCCTAACCAACAGTCAGACAGCCCTCAGTCATGTGAGTGAGGTCCTGGACAGCCTGCTCCCCACAAACTCTTGAGCAAGCCCATCCCATGACAACAGATGCCTCTGCCAGCCACCCTGGCTGCATGCAACCCAAATTGCCCATTTAGGTGCTTAGAGAACGAAATTATGGTTGCTGATGGGGGCCAGGGGAAGGATAGCGGGAAGAGATAGTAGGGATAGTTAGGGCGTTTGGGATGGACATGTACACACTGCTGTATTTAAAATGGATAACCAGCAAGGATCTACTGTATAGCACAGGGAGTGTTGCTCAATATTATGTGGCAGCCTGTATGGGAGGGGAATTTGGGGAAGAATGGATACCTGTATGTGTATGGCCGAGTCCCTTGAAACTATCACAACATCGTTAATCGGCTATACTCCCAACACAAACAAAAAGTTTAATTAAAAAAAAAAAACCCTAAATTTCTCACTCCTATGACCTATACACAATAGAATTTTAAGCCACTAATTTGGGGGCTAATTTTCTATGCAGCAAAAGCTAATTGATGCACCTTGCACAGTAGAGAGAAACCCAACAGTACTTGAGCTCGGCTTTCAATGACATTGTCAAGGGTAATCATTTGTTAATTTAAGCCCTACCTAGGGCCTTGATTATGGGTGTTTATAGGGAAAATAAAAAAAAAAAAAAAGAAGCAGCAGCAGCTATGCTGACTGAGCATTTGGCTCAGGGTGAAAGAAAAGATGTTTNATAGACCGTTAGAGATGACTTGGTCCCTACTCATAAAGACTTTCACCTACACTGTGTGCATGCATGCTAAGGCGCTTCAGTCATGTCCAACCGTAGCCCACCAGGAGCCTCTGTCCTTGGGATTCTCCAGACAAGAATACTGGAGTGGGTCACCATGCTCTCCTCCAGGGGATCTTCCTGATCCAGGGATCAAACATGTCTCCAGTGCCTTCTGCATTGGCAGGTGGGTTCTTTACCACTGAGCCACTTGGGAAGCTCCTTCAACTATACCACTTGGTGTTAAAACATGAAATCCAGCAATTCTTGCATGCTAGACTGAGAAACTGGCTATGAGACTTTAGAGCATCTCTGTCAAGCAGTTGAGTCTATTTCTCTACCTTTTGCATCCAGGCTGACCTTTCACCTTGCTAGAATGTGGCAGAAATGACGCTGCTCAAGTTCCAGTCTGAGGCCCCAAGAAGACTTGCGTCTTTATCTCTTTGCTGTCCACAGGAACCCTGCATCCACCACCTTGTGAATCAGCCAGGGCTCACATGGCTGAATCAGCTGATGACACTTATGCTTTCCTCCTAACCAACAGTCAGACAGCCCTCAGTCATGTGAGTGAGGTCCTGGACAGCCTGCTCCCCACAAACTCTTGAGCAAGCCCATCCCATGACAACAGAGGCCTCTGCCAGCCACCCTGGCTGCATGCAACCCAAATTGCCCATTTAGGTGCTTAGAGAACGAAATTATGGTTGCTGATGGGGGCCAGGGGAAGGATAGCGGGAAGAGATAGTAGGGATAGTTAGGGCGTTTGGGATGGACATGTACACACTGCTGTATTTAAAATGGATAACCAGCAAGGATCTACTGTATAGCACAGGGAGTGTTGCTCAATATTATGTGGCAGCCTGTATGGGAGGGGAATTTGGGGAAGAATGGATACCTGTATGTGTATGGCCGAGTCCCTTGAAACTATCACAACATCGTTAATCGGCTATACTCCCAACACAAACAAAAAGTTTAATTAAAAAAAAAAAACCCTAAATTTCTCACTCCTATGACCTATACACAATAGAATTTTAAGCTACTAATTTGGGGGCTAATTTTCTATGCAGCAAAAGCTAATTGATGCGCCTTGCACAGTAGAGAGAAACCCAACAGTACTTGAGCTCGGCTTTCAATGACATTGTCAAGGGTAATCATTTGTTAATTTAAGCCCTACCTAGGGCCTTGATTATGGGTGTTTATAGGGAAAATAAAAAAAAAAAAAAAGAAGCAGCAGCAGCTATGCTGACTGAGCATTTGGCTCAGGGTGAAAGAAAAGATGTTTGAAATTCAAATTCACTCTTTTTTTTACTGATGGCCAAGGAGGTAGTGTGCTTTTGGGGAATTGCTCTTTTTTCATTAGTGAAGTAGCTGAGATAATAGAAAAATCAACATGGCCTCAAGTGATGACTCTCCTAATTGTTCTCTACTGAAAGAGGTTCGGCCTTAAAAATGTCTGAGCCGAGAATCCCATCCTAATTCCCTCATCAAGAAGAAAATGTCACCCCGCCAACCCCCAACCAGCCCCCTCCAGCTAAAGCCACGGCCACAGGCCTCGGCACAAGTCGGTGTTACCGACTGATGAACCAGGGGAGGAATTTTTTGGAACTGAGACCCTGGCTCTCCGTTTTTCTACATCGTCCACTTCTTTGGGGGACATAGAGCTCCCACTGACATCAAAAAGAATCTTTCTCAAAGTGCCGAGAAACCGCAGGGCGGGCAGCGTGTTTCCCCCAGCGGCCGCGAATCAGCTCCCCGACACATTCACTGGAGATCAAATTGGGTTAAATGCCCCCTTCCATGCAAGCCTGAAAAATTTCCCAACACGAGGTCTTTCATGCGTTAGACCTCGAATGAAGGGCGAGCCTCAAAGCCTGGCCTAGTTCTAAATTTAGATCAGTAATTTCATCTAAGAATGTAACTGTGTCATGAATACTCCTGTTTTCCTTCCCTTTCAATGCCCGAGAGGAGAGGATTAGGGCTACATTTGTGCCTTGACAATTTGGAGGGGGTGTCATGTGGCTATTTCGCAGTGAAAAGAGCAAAAGTAATAGGAGACCAGCTTAAAATGTCAAGTCACATTATTGGCAGACACCTAAGGTGATCCCAGACGCTTTCCCTTGCTCTTAATTCAAGCGACGTTACATGTGCTATGACAACAGTGAGCAGCCGGGAACAGACTGTTTGATCTCATGAAGCTGGCTGCCGCAAGGACAAGCTGAATGGTCCTTCATGCATTTTTTTCATCCTTAAAGGGGTGCTTATTCTCCGGGGGGTCAGTAGCTACACTCTGAGGGCTATTGTAGTGGAGAGAAAGAGTAAAAAGGCTGTCTATGAGCTCAGGACTGATTTTAAATATTTTTAGCAGCTAAATGAATACATGCTTGTATATGTGTACACACACACACACACACACACACCCCCCAACAGTCTACAGTCCAATTAAATCTTTGGGGAATGAATTATTTCAACTCATCCTGACCATCAAATGTTGAAATGAAGATCTGGTTGACAACTGTGTAGATAAACAGGTGGCTCATGAGTAAAGAATCCGCCTGCCAGTGCAGGAGACCCAAGAGACACGGGTTCGATCCCTGGGTTGGGAAGATCCCTTGGAGTAGGAAATGGCACCCCAGTTCAGTATTCTTGCCTGGAAAATTCCACAGACAGGGGAGCCTGGTGTGCTACAGTCCATGGGGTTGCAAAAATTCGTGGACCACTGAGCAACTTAGCAGGCCAAATATGTTGAATGAAAAAGTGAGACCAAAGCAATGAATGATTAAGCTATAAATGCTGTCTGTCTTCCCAGGTGGCACTGGGAACCTGCCTTCCGATGCAGGAGACACAGGAGATGTGGGCTTGATCCCTGGGTCAGGAAGATCCCCTGGAGGAGGGTGTGGCAACTCATGCCAGTATTCTTGCCTGGCACAGACAGAGGAACCTGGCAGGCTACAGACCGTGGAGTTTCAAAGAGTTGGATGCAACTGAAAAGGCTTAGCGAGCATGAATGCACACTGTTTAGGACTCAGGGGGAGCAAGAGGGCCCCGTTCATCCTGCTTTGGAATTAAAAGGCTCCCCTGGGGGCATAGGCCTGGCCCCAAATCAAGAAATTAAAATACATCTGCATTGTAGAGACCAGTGTTTTCACAGTGGTTTTCAGTGTTACCACTGGGGATACAGAGGTTTAAATGAAGATTTTCAGAACAATCCACATGCTCTCAAGGTAAATCTTGGACTTACCTGTCTCCCGTATAACCTGCAAAGCGAGGCATGGGGTTTTGATTGAATTGCCTAGTAATTCTGTCATGAACTGCACTGCTTTTTTCTCCCTTGAACACATTACTGATGGTAACAAGGGAGTTATTTTCAATCAAGGCATGCTACAACGAAAGAGATTTCTCTAACGTTGTGATCCCTTCCCCTGAAATCCATTTCAGATTGGCGGATAAAATGTGATTATATTTACACTTCCCTGACACAATTCAGGCAGCAAAATAACAGCCTGCCGGAGACATTTTTCTTCTTCATATTTAGATCTGTCAACGCCGAGGTGCCGGGGGAACAGGGATGGGTGACAGAGGAAGCTGGGATTGGCGATATGTTTTAGTTGGCTCACAAATAGAGACTTCCAGCGCACTGTGAATCTCTCTCTCTTCCTCTCAGCCCAGAACTCGAACGCCCTCCTGAATGGTGTTCAGAGCGATGATACAGCGTGGGAATCAATAGTGCTCTATGCAAATCAAATTTCTCATTTTTGCCTTGACACAGCCCATATATTATTTCAATATAATACTTTAATTGGTTCATACTCATTAGGGGATGGACAATATATGACTCATCAGTATTTAAAGATCTCAGCTTCCAGATGGCAAGGCTAAAATGGTAGATGGAAGGAACAGCCTAGTAGTGAAATTTGTTTTTCAGTTGCTTAGTCTTGTCTGACTCTTTGAGACCGCATGGACTGCAGCAAGGCCAACTTCCCTGTCTTCACCATCTCCCAGAGTTTGCTCAAACTCATGTCCATTGAGTCAGTGATGCTATACAGCCATCTCATCCTCTGTCACTCCCTTCTCCTGCCCTCAATCTTTCCTAGCATCAGGCTCTTTCCATCAGTTGGCCAAAGTATTGGAGATTTAGCATCAGTCCTTCCAATGAATATTCAGGGTTTTTTTCCTTGAGGATTTATTGATATCCTTCCTGTCCAGGGGACTTTCAGGAGTCTTCTCCAGCAGCACAGTTCAAAAGTATTCTTTCTTCGGAGCACATCTGTACATGACTACTGGAAAAACCACAGCTTTGACTAAGCTATGCTTAGGACCTTTGTGGGCAAAGTGGTGTCTCTGCTTTTTAATACATGGTCTATGTTTGTCATAGCTTTCCTTCCAAGGAGCAAGCATCTTTTACTTTCATGGCTGCAGTTACCATCCTCAATGTTTTTGGAGCCCAAGAAAGTAAACTCTGTCACTGTTTTTACTTTTTCCCCTTCTATTTGCCATGAAGTGATGGGACAGAGGCCATGATCTTAGTTTTCTGAACACTGAGTTTTAAGCCAGCCTTTTCACCCTCCTCTTTCACCGTCATCAAGAGGCTCTTTAGTTCTTCTTCACTTTCTGCCATTAGGGTGGTGTCATCTGCATATCTGAGGTTATTGATATTTCTCCCAGCAATCTTGATTCCAGCTTGTGAAACAGAGGTGAAACAGTGTTGCAGAAAGTAAGAGTCCTGGCTGGGGTGAGGGATTTTGGTTCTCAGCCTACCAGGATGTAGCCATATGTGACAGCAGGCAACCCATCCAACTTCTCCAGCCCAAGTGTCCTCACTTGTAGAATGAGTGGTTGGTCATCAAGATTCTTTAGCCTCATGGGCTAAATTATGGGGGAAAGGGAAGAACTGCCCTCACAATCATTCTCCCTAGCTCGAACTCAGGATTTGGTGAATCCCAGTAATTAATTGTACAGAGACGCAACTGATTTTCTGGGAATAATAGTTCTCAGTTTGATTCTGCTGAGGGTGATGACTCAGAGAATATTTTAAGAGATCTTTGTCATAGGTTTTTCTTTCCTTGAGAGCATGAGAGGGAAGACGCGCTGCACTTAGCTGCTCAGTCGTGTCCGATGTTTTGTGATCCCATGGACTATAACCCACCGGGCTCCTCTGTCCACGGGGATTCTCCAGGCAAGAATACTGGAGTGGGTTGCCATGTCCCGCTCCAGAGAGTGAAGATACGTGACACCAAAGTAATGGCTTATTTAGCCAGTGCTGACTGCTTCTCTGAATACTGTGGTCTTTCCTTTTATTTCCATCTGCAGGCTCAGTGCCGAAGAAATACCTGAAGAAACTGGCAGGCTGGCTTCTGGAATGAGACCAGCCCTTCCTACCTTATGTCAGTCCTGGACGAAGATAAGTAAGATGGTAATCTCTCTGCCTACCCCACCTCCACCTCATCCATGATGTCTTTGTCCTTGGTTCCTAGGTTTTCCTCTTGGTCTGCTAGGACAGAGGTTCAACTCTAAATTTCCACGTGCTCAATAGATTTCTAACAGCCTTGCTTAATTCCACTTTGCTGTGGCCCCTGGACTGGATATGGCTTCTGATATTGTCCAGCTATTACTGGTTATATCTTCCATA
>SJYV01021741.1:531798-617112 GCA_006410875.1 Neotragus pygmaeus | reverse complement strand
GAAGAGTTGACTCATTGGAAAAGACTCTGATGCTGGGAGGGATTGGGGGCAGGAGGAGAAGGGGACGACAGAGGATGAGATGGCTGGATGGCATCACTGACTCCATGGACATGAATCTGAGTGAACTCCGGGAGTTGGTGATGGACAGGGAGGCCTGGCATGCTGCGATTCATGGGGATAGCAAAGAGTTGGACATTACTGAGTGACTGAACTGAATTGAACTGAGAGTTTCACATGGTGAGCAAAGGGACTCAGTCATAGACATACATGCATGCATGCTCCCTCAAACTCCCCTCCCATCCAGACTGCCACATAATACTGAGCAGAGTTCCCTGTGTCATACATGATTATCCCAATACAGCAGCGTGTACACGTCCATCCCAAACTCCCTAACTATCCCACCCCCCGCCTTCTGCTCCCCTGGCAACCCTAGGTTCATTTTCTAAGTCTGAGGGTCTGTTTCCAGTTTGTAAATAAGTACATTTGTATTGTGCCTTTTCACATTTTGCTTAGAAAGGATGTCATGCATTATTTCCCCTTCTCTGGCTGACTTTCTTCACCCAGAATGACAATCTCTAGGTTCCACCATGTTGCTGCAAATGGCATGTTTTCAGTCTTTTTAATGGCTGAGTAATATTTTAAGGTAATGTCTTAATTTAATATTTTAATTTTTTTAGAGCAGTTTTAGGTTCACAACATAATTGAGAGGAAGGTAGGGAAATTTCCCATTTACTCCCTGGCTCCACATATGCACGGCCTCCCTCATAAGCATCATCTCCCTTCAGAGTACGTTTATCACAACTGACGGACCTACACTGATACAACACAATAGCCTGAAGTCCATAGTTTACATTAGAGTTCACTCTTGGTGTTGCACACTATAGGTTTGGACAAAAGTGTAAATGACATGTATCCATCAAGACAATATCATGCAGAGTCATGCCACTGCCCTAAAAATCCATCTATTCACTTCTCCCTGCCTGAATTCATCCCTAGCCCTGAAAACCACCAGTCCTTTTACTGTCTCCATAGTTTTGCCTTTTCTGCAATGTGATATAGGTTGGGGTCTATGTTGGTACAGGCTTTTCAGAAAGGCTTCTTTCACTTAGTGATATTAAGTGAGTACTAAGTTATTAAGTGAGTATTAAGTTACTAAGTAAGTATTGAGTATTTAAGTTCTCTCCATATCTCTTCATAGTTTGATAGCTCATTTCTTTTTAGTGCAGAATAACAAGAGAAAGGGATGACAGAGGATGAGATGGTTGGATGGCATCATCAATTAAATGGACAAACTCCAGGAGACAGTGGAGGACAGGGAAGCCTGGTATGTTGCAGTTCATGTGGTCGAAAGGAGTCAGACTTGACTTAGCGGCTGAACAACAATAGTCCATTGTCTGGATGGACCTCAGTTTACCCACTCACCTACTGAAGGACATCTTAGTTGCCTCCAGATTTTAACAATTATGAATAAAGCTGCTATAAATACCTGTGTTCAGGCTTTTGTGAGGACATGTACTTTCATTTCCTTTGGGTAAATACCACGAAGTGTGACAGCTGGACTATGTGGTAAGAGCATGTTTACTTTTATAAGAAACTGACAAACTGTCTTTCAAAGTGGAAGATCTATCTTGCATTCCCACCAGTATGAATGAGAGTTCCTGTTGTTCAACATTCTTGCCAGTGCTTGGTGTTATCGTTTCGATTTTGACCATTCTATAGATATGCTGAAGAATTGATACGTTCAAATTGTGGTGCTGGAGAAGACTCTGAAGGGTCCTTTGGATTGCAAGGATATCAAGCCAGTTAACCCTAAAGGAAATCAACCCTGAATTTTCACTGAAAGGACTGGTGCTGAAGCTGAAGCGCCATTACTTTGGCCACCTGACTGAAGAGCCAACTCATTGGAAAAGAAAGATCCTGATGCTGGGAAAGAGTGAAGAAGAAAGGAGACGTAGGCAGCAGAGGATGAGATGGTTAGATAGCATCACCAACTTAATGGAGATGAATTCGGGCAAACTCTGGGAGACTGGTGGTGAAGGACAGAGGAGCCTGGTGTGCTGCAGTCCATGGGGTTGTAAGGGGTTGGACAGGACTTATCGACTGAACAATGACGAAAGATGTGCAGGAGTGTCTCATTTTGTTCCATTTGCATTCTCTGATGACATATAATGCGAAGCATATTTTCATATGCCTTACAGGTACGCCTCAGGGATACTGTGGGTTCGTTTCCAGACTATCGCAATAAAGTGAATATTGCTATAAAGCAAGTCACACAGATCTTTTTGCTTCCCAGTGCATACAAAAGTAATGTTTGCACTATGCTGTATTCCAAGGGTGCCCAACCTCCAGGACCTAATGCCTGATGATCTGAGGTGGAGCTGATGTAATAATAATAGAAATAAAGTGCATAACAAATGTAATGTTCTTGAATCATCCCCAAATCATCCCCCTCCATCTCGGTCTTTGGAAAAATTGTCTTCCATGAAACTGATCCCTGATGGCAAAAAGGTTGGGGACCACTGCTATAGCAGACAGAGTGTGCAATAGCATTATGTCTTAAAAAAAAAAAAAANTGCAATAAAGTGAATATTGCTATAAAGCAAGTCACACAGATCTTTTTGCTTCCCAGTGCATACAAAAGTAATGTTTGCACTATGCTGTATTCCAAGGGTGCCCAACCTCCAGGACCTAATGCCTGATGATCTGAGGTGGAGCTGATGTAATAATAATAGAAATAAAGTGCATAACAAATGTAATGTTCTTGAATCATCCCCAAATCATCCCCCTCCATCTCGGTCTTTGGAAAAATTGTCTTCCATGAAACTGATCCCTGATGGCAAAAAGGTTGGGGACCACTGCTATAGCAGACAGAGTGTGCAATAGCATTATGTCTTAAAAAAACAAACAAAACAATTAACATACCTTAATTAAATACTTGATTGCTAAAAAATGCTAATTTCCACCTGAGACTTCAGTGATGATGGAGGGTCTTGCCTCAATGCCAGTGACTGATGACTAATCAGGGTGATGGTTGCTGAATGTCGGGGTGGCTGTGGCAATTTCTTAAAATCAGACAACAATGATGTTCGCTACATTGATTTACTCTTCCTTTCATGAATGATTTCTCTGGATCATGCAATGCTGTTTGACAGCATTTATCCACAGCAGAACTTCTTTCCAAAACTGGAGTCAATCTTAAACCCTGACATTGCTTTCTCAAGTAAGTTTACATAATATTCTTAATCCTTCATTGTCATTTCAATAATCTTCATGGCATCTTCACCAGGAGTAGATTCTATCTCAAGAAACTACTTCCTGTGCCCATCCATACCGTGGAAGTTCTATCATGAGACTGCAACAGTTCAATCACACCTTCAGGCTCCACTTCTAATTCCAGTTCTCATGCTGTTTCCACCACACCTGCAGTTACTTCCACTGCTGAAGTCTTGAACCCCTCAAACTTATCCATGAGGATTAGAATCAACTTCTTCCAAACTCCCATTAATGCCATAAAATGAGGTGTGCCTATATTTTCTTTCTGTATATCTTCTTTGGTGAGGTGTCTAATAAGAATTTTGGCCCATGTTTTAATCATATTGTTTCCCTATTGTTGAATGTTATGGGTTCTTTGCATATTTTGGTTACCAGTCCTTTATTGGATATGACTTTTGCAAGTATTTTCTCCCAGTCTAGGACTTGTCTTCTCATTTTCTTGAGCGTATTTTTTAATGGGTTTATGTGTACAAGTCATAGTGGGGTTGGCACATGACTGATTCCATGAAAAATTACAAATTAAAAAATCATCAAGTCTTGAGGCCTTTTTTAAGCCAGAGACTGTAGGCATAGTGGTTAGGACAATTGTGTATGGGCAGCTAGGTGTGGAAATGGGGGCCACCAGGTGCTCTGTGTCAAGTTGCTCGAGCTTAAATCCTGATTATGCCACTGCTGTACAATTTGGAACTAACTACTCAAGATTCTCTGACCCAGGTTCTTAGGCTGCATTGTTTTTGTTGTTCGGTTGCTAAGTTATGTCTGACTCTTTGAGACCCCACAGACTGCAGCATGCCAGGCTTCCCTGTCCTTCATTATTTCCCAGAGTTNATGCCACTGCTGTACAATTTGGAACTAACTACTCAAGATTCTCTGACCCAGGTTCTTAGGCTGCATTGTTTTTGTTGTTCGGTTGCTAAGTTATGTCTGACTCTTTGAGACCCCACAGACTGCAGCATGCCGGGCTTCCCTGTCCTTCATTATTTCCCAGAGTTTGCTCAAACTCATGTCCATTGAGTCAATAATGCCATCCAACCGTCTCATCCTCTGTCACTTCCTTCTCCTCCTGCCCTCAATCTTTCCCAACATCAGGGTTTTTTCCAAGGAGTTTGTGGAATGAAGACAACTATATGGTAAGCTTATTGATAGGTTTTGAAGACATACGTGGATATGTATGTGTATATATATATATATATAACTCTTAATGGCGCCAGCATTTAGTAAACACTCAATAAATGTCAGCCATTATTATAATGCACACATCCCCATTATGGGTATTTTTGAAGATGCAGGAGAAAAAGATATTCTTATGCAGCAAAATCACATCATTTCATTGCAACAGAAGATTAAAATGCAAGACACAGAAGCGAATAGTAAAAGTGAGTACAGGCCATTTGTGAAGACATATTCTGTTACCTAAGACTAAGCAAAAAATCTGGAATATAGTGCATTCAGAATACATGCTTAATTAATTCATCAATTATTTAACATAAGGGCCAGCCTCTGTGGTGTGTAATTAAAGAGAAGGAAACATTGAAAATAAAACAATTTATGATGATTTAATGGCAGAAGATGGGATGAAAACAAATCCTGAAGGATTTAGTTCAAGTTGGATTCGTAAGGGGAGAGGAGAAGACCCTTGAGGTGGGTGCAAGCGGTTGATAAATGATTGGAAGAGAGGAATGTATTCATAAGATGTGGAGGATGAAACTTCCCTGGTGGTCCAGTGATTAAGAATCCACCTTCTAACACAGGGATGTGGGTTCGATCCCCAGCTGGAGAACTAAGATCCAATATGCCAGAGGACAGCTAACCCTGCATGCCACTATTAGAGAGCCCATGGGCCACAACGAGAGAAGCCTCACACTACAACAAAGACCTAGCACAGCAGCTCTGCCCGCCCCAACACACACACACACACACAAAAGACACAGAAGTGACAGACTGGTTGCAAAGGAAATCAGTACAGTAAAGAAGAGCCACACATATTACTGGATAATAGATGATGTCAGCTGCCAATTTCCACACCAGTTTGTGTTTATAGAAACAAATGATTTTAAGAATCAGTTACTAGATTTCAACTCCACCTTCCCAAATCTGGGCTTCTCTGGTGGCTTAGCTGGTAAAGAATCCGTCTGCAATGTGGGAGATCTGGGTTTGATCCCTGGCTTGGGAAGATCCCCTGGAGAAGGGAATGGCTACCCACTCGAGTATTCTGACCTAGAGAATTCCATGGACTGTAAGAGGTCACAAAGAGTTGGACACAACTGAACAAATTTTACTTTCATTTTCCCCAAATCTGCTTCCTAAACAGCTGATTTCAAAATAACCAGGTGACAAATACTACATTCCTCTGGGCATACAAGACCACCTTCTCCCACAACATTCATATAACTTATTTCTCCTTCCTGGAACAGCTATTAGATCTATTATTCCACTCTTAGGATAACACAGTGAAAGAGTGATTTGGAATTCTCTTTACATACTCAGAGTCATAGGCCATTCAAGCAGCTTTGAGCAAAGTGTTTAAATATTTACCCCCCACTAAACGGTTATTGGTAAAAATCAAATTTGTTACACAACTAACATGAACACATATGTCCACATTAAAAAAAAAAAAACTGCATGCCAATGTTCATAGTAGCTTTATTCCTAATCACTTAAAACTGGATTTAAGCAATTAAGATGTCCTTCAATAGGTGAATGGATAAATGAGCCATGCATACATCAATACAATAAAATATTATTCAGCAATAGAAAAGAATGAGCTAGCAAGCCAGAAGACGACATGAAGGCATCTTAAAGTGCATTGCTCACTGAGAGAAGCCGGTCTGAAAAGGTTACATACTGTATGAGCCCATTTATATGACATTCTAGAAAAGGAAGCACCATGGGTTGTAAATGGGCTTCCCAGGTGGCTCTAGTGGCAAAGAAGCCACCTGCCTGTGCAGGAGATGTGAGAGATGAGGGTTTCATCCTTGGGTTGGGAAGATCCCCTGGAGGAGGGCACAGCAACTCACTCCAGTATTCTTGCCTGCAGAATCCCATGGACAGACGAGCCTGGTGGGCTACCGTCCAGGGGGTCGCAAAGAGTCGGACACGACTGAAAAGATTTAGCATGTACACGTGCATGAGTTGTAAACAGATCAGTGCAGTGGCTACTAGGGGCTTAGGGGAAGGAAGGAAAGCTGAACAGATGAAGCACATAGGATTCTTTTTAGCCTGTAGGACAAAATAATGATGGATACATGACACTCACTATATATTTGTTAAAACTCATAGAACTTGACAACACAGAATGAACCCATAATGTATGCAAATAAAAATAGTCATTTAGGAGGTCAGGGGATCCTAGGATAGAATGTAGAATGTGACGAAAAGGGAAGTGAATTACAAATGTGTGAAACACACTTGGTAAAGAGGGGGAGGGGGGCTATTGACCTAAGCAATTTGAAAAAGAGTAGACGTGATGCCTGTAGGTGGGTGGCCTGGCCTCCTGGTATTGCTTGGTCTGTGGATCAGAGCAACCCCCAACACTCGAGAGAGTCTTTCTCTCTCCTGTGAGAGGTGTCTTTGCCTTGTCGGCTACCCAGTTACCTTAGGTGACCCCGGACACCTTTGCCCAGACACTACCCGTATATCTTGAGCATCTAATGAGTGCTAACTGGAAAAGCTGGCCAGCCTACAGCTACCCTAAGCTTTGTAGGAGTCTTGTGGTTTCTCCCTTTAGGTCCTACAGCAATTTAGTGGACAAACCAAAGCAGAATTCAGCAGGAACAACAAAAGGCAGTAGCAGCTAAAATGCAGAAATATCACTAGTCCACGGTGCCCTTCTGGCTAGCATGAGCCATTCTATGAATTCATCTTGTAAAACAAGAGAAGTTTAGAAGTTTAGTGGCATCAGTCTCTGCCACTGAGCCACCCAGCTCATTGCACCAATTGTTTTGAAATATACCCGAGATTTGGTTTAATCAGTTATGGTGAGAGGACAGACAGGGAGACAGTTGCTTTGAAAGAAGAGTTTATGATTACAGTTCCCAAGAGGAGGGGCATACCCATCATGCAGGGCCACCCGAGGAAGCACCAGGGTCAGTCAGGAGGCAGGAGAGAGAGGAGAAAGTGTAGACCAGATTCTTTATTACTAAATAAAGACATGGTGGGGATGTCCCCTACTGAGCAGGAAGCAAAACACAGATGTTGGCATTTGTGTTGGAAGATTTGTAATATGAACTCCATGTGCTGCAAAACCACAGGACTGGTAGGTTCATCAACAGTTCTGGCCCATGATTTCAAGATATCAAATCATCAATTACAGACTATCAAGGTTGATTGTTAGAGTGGGATCCCAGAACAGGAAATGGGCATTAGTTAAAAACTAAGGCCCTGCTTATTTATCTTATATGCAGNTTCACTCTCTTCTTTCACTGTCATCAAGAGGCTCTTTAGTTCTTCTTCACTTTCTGCCATAAGGGTGGTGTCATCTGCATATCTGAGGTTATTAATATTTCTCTCAGCAATCTTGATTCCAGCTTGTGCTTCCTCTAGCCCAGTGTTTCTCATGATGTACTCTGCATATAAGTCAAATAAGCAGGGTGACAATATACAGCCTTGATGAACTCCTTTTCCTATTTGGAACCAGTTTGATATATATTATTACAATATGCAGATCAAAAATATGCATAAATAGGAAACATGTTAAATATCATTAGCCATTAGGGAACTATAAGTTAAACCTCTGATAAGATACCTCTGTGTGCCTTGTTAAGTGGTTAAAATAAAAACAACTACTGACTATATCAAGTGCTGATGAGGATGTTGAGAACACTACTGACGAGAATGTAAAATGGTACAGCTACTTTGGAAAACAGTTTGTTTTAAAAGCCAAACAAATACACACTATATGATCGTGCTCTTCCACTCCTAAATTCCCAAGAGAAACAACAGCATATTTCCTATCAAAGACTTGCATGTGAATGCTCCTTGAAGCTCTGTTTGTAATAGGTCACCACTGGAAACTATCCAAACGTCCATTCACAGGCGAATGGGTAAACAGAGATGGGATATCCTTGTATTGGAGTACTACTTGGCAGTAAACAGGGTGAACAGTTGATACCAGCAGTAGTATGGATGAATCTCAAAATCCTTATACTGAGGAAGTGATAGGAGATAAGAGTACATGCTGTGTCATTTCATTTATATAAAACTCTAGAAAATTCAAACTAATCTATAGTGACAGAAAGTGGATAAATAGTTGCCTCAGGAAGGGATGAGGGCAGGGAGGTTAGAAAGCAAAGGAACAGAGGTAAATTTTTGGGAGTGATAGAGTTGACATGATGATTCTATGGGCATTAAACTGTATCAAATCTTATATTTAAATATTTATGCTTTATTTTATGTCAGTTACATAGCAATAAAGCTGTTTTACAAAGTGAATGTGAAGCAACCTAGATGTCCATTGACAGATGAATGGATAAAGAAGATGTGGTACATATATACAATGGAACATTACTTAGCTGCAAAAAAGAACAAATCTGAGTCAGTTCTACTGAGGTAGATGAACCTAGAGCCTGTTATACAGAATGAAGTAAGTCAGAAAGAGAAAAACAAATATATTAATGCATATATTAATTGCATATATATATGCAATCTAGAAAAATAGTATTGATGAACTTATTCGCAGGGAAGGAATGGAGACTCAGATATAGAGAATGGAGTTGTGGACACAGTGGGGGAAGGAGAGCATGGGAGGAATGGAGAAAGTAACATCAATATATATACACTACCGTGTATAAAATAGGTAACTGGTGAGAAGTTGGTGTGTATAACACAGGGAGCCCAGCCTGGCGCTCTGTGATAACCCAGAGGGGTGGGATGGCAGCAGGGGAGGGAGGCTCAAGAAGGAGGTAACACATGTATACGTATGGTTGATTTGCACTGTCCTATGGTAGAAACCAGGCTTCCCAGGTGGCCCTAGTGGTATAGGACCCACATACCAATGCAGGGGATGTAAGAGATGAGGGTTCGATGTATGAGATGAGGGGAAGATACCGTGGAGGAGAGCATGGCAACCCACTCCAGTATTCTCACCTGGAGAATCCCCATGGACAGAGGAACCTGACAGGCTACAGTCCATGGGGTCACACAGAGCTGGACTTGACTAAAGCGTCTTAGCACAGCCCCGCCCATGGTAGAAACCAACGCAACACTGTAATGCAAGTCTCCCTCCATTAAAAAGAAATTTCAAAAAAGTGAATGTATTTATGAGACAGATGATAAAAAGCTGAACATGTCCCAGAAAATTCATAAGGCACCAAAATGCCAATGTGAAGCCAGCATCTGACTCAGTAAATAGAAACCATGTTTTAGTCCTAAATATGGTTTGCAACAGAATGGCCATACCTATTCATTTTAATAATCTAGGTTTTTTGATCATCTGGATTAGAAACTGAAGTTTAACTTTTTGGAAGGATTAGCTGAGTTGTTAGGGGACAACAATTTGCCTTGGACAAATTAAGGCAACTCTCTTTCTATAGGTTTGAAGTACATTTTTTAGGCAAAAGTAACCTGAGCTTGGGATTCAGAACAGAAAAGATTATCTGGTGCCCCTAAATTTCATCAGTGCTTCCAGGGCACCTCTCCAATTTCCTTTTCTTAGTTGACCCATGAAAGTGAAAGTGTTAGTTGCTCAGTCGTGTCTGACTCTTTGCTACCTCATGGACTGTAACCCTCTAGGCTCCTCTGTCTGTGGGATTCTCCAGGCAAGATTACTGGAGTTGGTAGCCATTCCCTTCTCCATGAGATCTTCCTGACCCAGGGATTGAACCTGGGTCTTCCACACTGCAGACAGACTCTTTACTATCTGAGCCACCAGGGATGCTCTAAAAGAAGTTGCCTCCTCATTGGGGAATTGAATCCCGGTCTCCTGAGTGACAGCAGGGGATACTCATCCCTAGACCAATGAGGACTGGCTCTACTAATGAGACCCATGGGTGATTGCTAACCCAGCCATAAGTAGAATATAGCAGGGTCCCAGAATGGTGGTTGCCCTAAGAAAGAAACCTTCAGAGAGGATGGTGAGTGGAGACCTCAATTACACAGTGTTCCTGGCCCCGAGCAATTTGACACCCTAATTGTCTAACTCTTGGTGGAGGTCCAGGTCAAAAAAACGGACAGAGGCACACTGTCCGCTCTGGTCAGCCAAGGTACCATCTCTGAGTTGTCAGCATTCCCGTTCTATGTCTTGAGGAATTGCTTGTCTATCTAGCAAGCTGGGCTCCAAAAGGCTCCACCTCCTTCCTCAGAGCCACTGGGATGATGAAAGCACAAGCCAGGCCCCACCAGTATCACTAGCTACCTGTACCTGGTCCACCAGGCCCTTTCTTCTTGACATCACCATGAAGAGCAAAGCTCAACCAGAAACCACCAGGGGCAAAATGTTTCCCTGCAACAAAGGTGCTACATCAGCTTCCTGCCAGTGCCCCAGTGTTAGACACTTCTTCTGGCTTGTTAAAGGCGAAACGTCTGAGACCAAGGTCACCTCCCAACACATCCTCAGCCAAGAGTCAGCTTCGTACTGCCACTCTGAGCCCATCTTTCTTGCCACCTCCATCATGTCATCCAAACTTCTCACCCACAGCTTGTAGAGCTCAAAATAGATCCCGATCTTTCTCTGACTTGGGCAGTTAAAGTTGCTCAGTCATATCTGACTCTTTGAGACCACATGGACTGTAGCCCACCACACTCCTTTCCTCTGTCCATGAAATTCTTCAGGCAAGAATACTGGAGTGGGTAGCCATTCCCTTCTCCAGGGGATCTTCCCGACCCAGGGATCACACCTGGGTCTCCTGCATTGCAGGCAGATTCTTTACCATTTGAACCACCAGGGAAGCCCAACTTGGGCAGAGAGGGATGCTATTTCCAAAATGTGGGCCTGTCGGGGACTTCCCTTGTGGTCCAGTGATTACAACTTCATGCTGCCAAATGCAGGGGGCACAGGTTCGATCCCTGGTCAGGGGACTAAGTTCCCACATGCCATGCAGCATGGCCAAAAGATTTTTTTTTAAACTGTGGGCTTGTTGGAGCGAGTTCTATTTTAGGTGAGCCTGAGACTTTCTCAACTCTCTTTTCTAGGGCCCTTCAACTCAGTGGGACCCATAAAGAAATAATTACTTTCTCATCCCTTGCCACCAAGTTTCAAGATAATCAATTCTGCCATGACTACTGACATTTAATATGAACTTACTTCATCCCAGGCACTGTGCTGAGTTCTTCATGTGACACACCTCCTTAAATCTCTATTCACTTCCCAAACTGCCCTTCAGAGCAGCTACTGCTTTCTTCCTCAGCATAGCACTTATGTCCGACTAGGTTAACTAACTGGCCCAAAGCCACGCAGTTCATACCCAGGGAGTGAACCCAGGTCTCCTACATTGCAGGCAGATTCTTTGCCATATGAACCACCAAGGAAGCCCCATAAGTGGCCAAGTACCCGCAAGTTCAGTGTCTTCCGTCCTTCACAGACACCACAGTGCCTTTATTCTTAAAAAATCCCTTTCATGGAGGCACTTTCTATTATTATTGTGCATTTCATTCTCAACGCATAATTTACTAATAACAGCACAGTTGGTCTTTGCTGCTGCTGGTGCTGCTGCTAAGTCACTTCAGTCGTGTCTGACTCTGTGTGACCCCATAGACAGCAGTCCACCAGGCTCCCCCATCCCTGGAATTATCCAGGCAAGAACACTGGAGTGGATTGCCATTTCCTTCTCCAGTGGATGAAAGTGAAAAGTGAAAGTGAAGTCGCTCAGTCGTGTCTGACTCTTCGCGACCCCATGGACTGCAGCCCACCAGGCTCCTCTGTCCATGAGATTTTCCAGGCAAGAGTACTGGAGTGGGGTGCCATTGCCTTCTCCGCTTGGTATTTGAGGCTTCTTCAGTTGACTTTTCCAATTGTCTGGGTCTCCCTGAGGTTCAGAGATACAAGAATATGGATCCTGGGGTCCCTAGTCACCCGTGATATTTTCTCAAAGGTGCTTTGCTGTTGTGCTCNTTCTCCGCTTGGTCTTTGAGGCTTCTTCAGTTGACTTTTCCAATTGTCTGGGTCTCCCTGAGGTTCAGAGATACAAGAATATGGATCCTGGGGTCCCTAGTCACCCGTGATATTTTCTCAAAGGTGCTTTGCTGTTGTGCTCAGTCATGTCTGACTCTTTGCAACCTCATGGTCTGTAGCCCTCCAGGCTCCTCTGTCCATGGGATTTCCCAGGCAAGAATACTGGAATGGGTTGCCATTTCCTCCTCCAGGGGATCTTCTCAATGCAGGGATCAAACCCATGTCTCCTGCGTCTTATGCCTTGGCAGGCGGGTTCTCTACCCTGAGCCACCAAGAAATTCCACTGAAAGGTGAAAGGCAGTTAGCCAACTAGAGGAAACTAAAGAGCTAAAGGCTCATGAATCCCACTGGTATTTAATAAACAAATTATAAATTATGTGAAGGTCTTCAAGCAGACCCAGTAGAACTTTCCTACTTACTGTCCTTGGCCTAAGAGTGAGTACTTGCAAATATATGCTTTTCTAAAAATAGCCAATAAGGAATTCCCTGGCAGTCCAATGGTTAGAACTTCATGCTTTCACTGCTGAGGGCCTGGGTTCAATCCTTGGTCAGGGAATAAGATCCCACAAGCTGCATGACACAGCCAACAAATAAATCCTGGGTTGGCCAAAATGTTCATTTGGTTTTAAGTAAAAATAAAAGACACGTTTTTCATGTTTACCAACAATTTTATTGAACAACACATTCATTAACCAAACATTTTGGTGAACCCAATAAAATAAAAACTAAAAATAGTAAATAATTGAAACACATAATCAACTTGTAGTCTCTACAATCATTCTACATTTGTGAGGACTGACCACATTCCATTTCGACCTGGTTTGAGATATATTGTAGTTTTTAGTTGCTCAGTCGTGCCTGACTCCTTGTGACCCCATAGACTATTACCTGCCAGGCTTCTCTGTCCAAGGGATTTCCTGGGCAAGAATACTGGAGTGGGTTGTCATTTCCTTCTCCAGGGGCTCTTCCCTTGAGATGTGTGTGTGTGTGTGTGTGTGTGTGTGTGTGTGTGTGTATTTCAAGAAGAAGCTAAATTTGTGTGAAACCGTCAAGCCATCCACTCACCTCCAGCGTTTTGACCCAGATGAGCCCATGAGTCACATCTTGTACCAGGTGACCAAGCCCCACCCCTAAGCTGCCAAGTGGTTTTTGTCTATTACCTGGCCTGGGCCTCCCTTTCTGCTGACCTATTCCACCCCAAACCCTACTGCCTCTCAGCTCTCCTACGAGCTCCTAGAATTGTACTTTGTCTTCAACCTTCCTTCCGGCTCTGAAATGTGTGTTTGTCCCAGCACTGGATGCAAACACCCCCCTGCTCACCCCCACTGCGTGGAGCTGGTCTACCCCTTCGCCTCTCTCATTATTTTTTTTAATATTTACTTATTCATTTGGTTGCTCTGGGTCTTAGCTGCAGCATGAGGGATCTTCAGTCTTCCTTGAAGCATGAGGGATCTTTAGTTGTGGCACAGGGGATCTAGTTCCCTGATCAGGGATTGAACATGGGTCCCTTGCGTTGGGAGTGCGCGGTCTTAGGCACTGGGCCACCAGAGACGTTGCTTCCTCTCTCATTACTAGTTTTCTGGTTCTGATTCTTATTGTCCGGGGGAGGCCAGCCTCAGGCCTCCTGCAAAGGGGATCTTAGGCAGATAATTAGTTATAAGTGTGTGCGCATTACAGCCGAGTTTGTATTGTCTATCAAGTTATGTGAAATATATATGTGTTCATTTTCATGCCTATTTAACACAAAAGTCCCTATCTCTGGGGGTAATGTGCCATTTTATCAGTCGTTTTCTATCATGTGAAGATCATAACATCCTAATATTCTCAGCTCAGCTCTTCAATTCTCCAGGGAATCCCTTTCCAAGTATTAATCTTGGCAGTGGCCCTCATTAATATGATAAGGCTCTCTGGTTTTAAACAGCTCTTCAGACCCAAACAGGCTCTCCTTGAATGGGAGATTTAATTGTTTTTTTCACTCGGCAAACAATCAGGCCAGGAGAGCAAGGGCAGTGCAGACAAAGCGCCAGCGCTCAACTCAGGAATGAAAGGCGTGTGTTTCTATTCTCTAATAGGCAACAACGTCACTGGATTTCAGAAAGACTGACTCGGGGCTCAATGGGGAAGCGAGTGCTATTGAATCCCCCTTTCTGGCTGGCAGACAGCTCGGCCACATGGCTCTCTCTTCCCCTGTCACTCCTGTTGATTTGCCTTCAAGGTGGTCTTTCAGAGGGAGGGGGGAAAAAGCCACAGTTTAGCTGCCACTCCTGCTTGGCTATAGCATTCAGCACTGCAGCTCAGCCCAGAGGCTCTGGCAAATGGATGGCATACTATGCCTTACTGAGGTCTTTGTTCATATTAAGGAAGATTTTCTCAGGGAGAGATTATAATTTCNGTATGGCCAAGTCCCTTTGCTGTCTGCTTGAAACTATCACAACATTGTCATGTGGCTATATTCTAATATAAAATAACTTTTTTTTTAAAAAAAGGACAGCTATCCTCTCTGGGTCTCGGTTACACATTCTGGTAACTGAATATCCTATTACAATCATCCTTGTCTTCTTAGAGGCAGCATTGTATGAAAAACTGGAATTCCACACTCAGCCAAAGTGCTCTTGTTTAGTTGCCAAATTGTGTCCGACTGTTTGTGACCCCATAGACTGCAGCACGCCAGGCTTCTGTGTCCCTCACTGTCTCTTGGAGTTTGCCCAAGTNTTCTTAGAGGCAGCATTGTATGAAAAACTGGAATTCCACACTCAGCCAAAGTGCTCTTGTTTAGTTGCCAAATTGTGTCCGACTGTTTGTGACCCCATAGACTGCAGCACGCCAGGCTTCTGTGTCCCTCACTGTCTCTTGGAGTTTGCCCAAGTTCATGTCCATTGAGTCAGTGATGCCATCCAACCATCTCATCCTCTGTCTTCCCCTTCTCCTCCTGCCCTCAGTCTTTCCCAATGTCAGGGTCTTTTCCAATGAGTCAGCTCTTCACACCAGGTGGCCAAAGTATTGGAGCTTCAGCTTTAGCATCAGTCCATCCAAGGAATATTCAGGACTGATTTCCTTTAGGATAGATTGGTTTGATCTCTTTGTTGTCAAGGGATTCTCAAGAGTCTTCTCTAACGCCACAGTTCAAAGGCATCAATTCTTCAGCACTCTGCCTTCTTCATGGTCCAACTCTCACATCTGTACATGACTACTATCCTTACATCATGCTCCTACTGGCTCACAATTTATGGTCATTCTCATCCCAAACTGTTCATCCATAACAGACAAGCTGGCAGTTGATGCTTGCTCCAGATATTCCATGAATTATTTCAAGATCAGTTATTAAGACTGATAAATTCCTAAGGACCAGTTCAAGGTCTGATCCCCTTCAACCCCAATTTGCTCTCCATCCCAAGTCCTGGCCTGTCTCATCATCAGTGGAAGTTCCAGGAAGCCAAGAGGGGGCACTGCCCTCTCAGGTCAGTGGTGATCTCCTGTTCATTCAAATACCATCTCCCCATGCCCCAAGGTAGCAGTAGGGTACGGGTACCCCAAACACCACATTCCAACCCTAGTGAGTGGGGCCAATCCTCAGACTCACTATGGAAAGATCTGGCTAGTCTCAGAGTCAGGAGCACTCATCATTCAAGGGCTGCAAAACAGATGAACAGGTTTTAATTCCTTTGGTCAGGCCTTTCCCTCCATAGGAACTCTCACAGGACCTTTCTCATAAGAAATGGGGCCAGTTTTCATTCTTAATCATGCAACACCAAGGCCAACCTTGACCACATTCATGGGGCATCGGGAATAGAAACATCCTTCTCCTTTGTCAGCAAAGGTCTACTTGACTGTTCACCCTGTGACATTTAAACCCTTGTGTTTGTCTTGTTGTAACTCCACATGTGGCCCCTCAAGATGACACCTCTAACAGGGATGGTGGCTTTGCAAATTGATGTGAATGTACTTGGCAGCATCTTGAGATGCTGAGTTCACAAATCTGTCCTTCCAATCATCTGAATTTGGTTTGATGCCTTTTGGCTCAATGTCAACAAACACTGTGAATGTGTATGGATATAGAGCAGGGAGTTTACCCAGCTTGATTAGATGGAGATCAAAAGGAACAGATGTTTGCTTTAAGAATTGGACATAGGGTTGGCCTCAAAACATAACTGTCCTCTGTTTCCAACAGGTCTAATGCTATTGGACAATCTACCTCTCTCTTTGGGATTCTCTCTAATTTCAGAGATTAATTTAGCCTAAGAATATTGTTAATCTCATTGCCCAGTTCTTTTCCTTTCATTAAACAGAGCTGAGATCTAGCTTTGTGACAAGCCCTGTGTTATGTTCTTTGATAAAGAAATGGGATTATTATCTATTTTTTTCTCATTTTCTAGCATAGGAGGAAAAAAAAGGGAATGGATGGCAGTATTATGATATATATAATACAGGTATAAATAAAACATCACAAACACTGAGAAGAGAAAATTAAGGGGCATTTCTGAGAGGTGGTGGCATTTGAACTGAGTCCCACATGAGGAAGACAGAAGGGAATATTAGGTGAAGAAAAAAGGAGGGAAGAGATGGGGAGTGTATGGACATGTACACACTGCTTTGTTTAGAATGAATAACCACCAAGGAACACAGTAGCACATGGAACTCTGCCCAATTATGTGGCAGTCTGGATGGGAGGGGAGTTTGAGGGAGAATGGCTATACGCATATGCATGACTGAGTCCCTTCGCTATATAGAGGAGAGATGGTTGGATGGCATCACCAACTCAATGGACATGAATCTGAGCGGGCTCCAGGAGCTGGTAATGGACAGGAAAGCCTGGCGTGCTGCTGTAAATGGGGTCGCAAAGAGTTGGACACGACTGAGCAACTGAACTGAACTGAACTTCACTATTTACCTGAAACTATCACAACATTGTTTGTTAATCGGCTATGCCCAATACAAAATAAAAAAGGTTTTCAAAAAGAAAAAAGAGGGCAAATGATATAAACAGGAAATTGAGGAAATTTTAAAAACCAAGGAGCATATGATGATACATTCAAAATCACAGTCATTAATTCCTATCAGCCTGGGAAATTTAGAAAGCTGGATGACGCCAAGTGCTTCTGAGATGCAGAGGATATAGCCATTGGAGTAGCCGTTCTGTAAAACAATCTGTCAATACTTAGTCAGGTTAGGTACACTGATGCACTCTGGCCAGCAATGCAACTTCTGAGCATCTATCTCCCAGGGAAATTTTCACACAAATCCACTGCAGCATCATTTGGGGTTCTGGGGAGTCGGAGGCAACCTCTTGCACAGATGACAATGTGCAGTGAATTAAAACTGACATTAACATAACTCTAAGCCTGAGACTACAAAAGGAGAGAGACACAAAGAGATTGAAAAGGGGGTAAAGTATTGCAGACAAAGGCAGTGTCTTGGAGAGAAGGTTTATTGCTTTCTGAGTATCACAAATGTTGTCCGGCAGGGTCACTGGATGTGCCTAGAAAGCAATGGAAGCAAGACGTGGACAGGTAGGTTGGGTGCAGAATATAAAGGACCTTGTAAGAGAAGCTAAATGGGTTGTTACTGTTACTGAGTCACTAAGTCTGACTTTTGTGACGTCATGGATTACGGCACACCAGGCTCCTCTGTCTTCTACTATTTGCCCAAAGTTGGCTTAAATTCATCTCTATTGAGTCAGTGAAGCTATCTAACCACCTCATCCTCTGCTGCCCCCTTCTCCTTTTGCTTTCAATTTTTCCCAGCATCAGAATCTTTTCCAATGAGTCAGCTATTTGCATCAGGTGGCCAAAAGTATTGGGAGTTTCAGCATCAGTCCTTTCAAAGAATACTCATTAAGAACCCCATGAACAGTGTGCTAAAAGGATAGACACTTTATTTCATAAGCAGTTGAGTTACAAGGTAGAGAGCAATAGAATCATATTTGGATTTTAAGCTAATTACTCAAGTAGCTGCAGGGAAGAAATGAAAAAAGATGACGAGTTATGTACCGAGGACCAGTGGAATCCAGGAATAGGGGGGAGTTCTCAATGTTTTGCTGCATCTTGCCTTCCACACACAAGTACAATGAGAACAAGCTGTGAAGTGTCACTAAGGTGCCAAAGCGCCACATCTGTCTGTCTGTAAAGGATATCTTCTATTTCTTCTTCAAAAACCATGAAGCTGTCACCAGAACTTTCCCTACTCTCCAGCCAAATTCAATTCATCAACTATTTTGAATCAGTTCAGTGCAGAGTCCTGGGACTGATTGACCAATAAGACTTGGTTTTCACGTCTGAGACTTAAAAGTTTCTTCCTGCTGGCCACCTTACTCTGGCTCACAGCCCAACACTCCACAAAAATGGAGGGAAGCAGATGATGACTTATCTTGGAAACACACACACAAAAAACTCCTGCAGGGAGCCTTCACATTAGAAAATCAATCAATGTGATTCACTATATTCACAAACTAAAAAATCCCAGGAGCATCTTAATAGATGCAGAAATATATATTTTTTAATGATATTGGGGTGGGAGGTGAGAGTGAGGTTCAAGAGGGAAGGAATATACGTATACCTATGGCTAATTCATCTTGATGTATGGCAGAAACTAACATAATATTGTAAAGCAATTATCCTCCAATTAAAAATAAGTGAATTTTTAAAAAGTTAAAAAAAAATGATACTGGGAACAAGTGCATAATTTCCCATTCCTTCCTCTAAGAATATCTAACCATACATCACAGAATACACAAAAATGAACACAAAACAACTCTTTGTGAAATTGTGTCACCCAAAGACTTTTTGGGTTTTACTGGAAAAAAAATTCAACATCCACAGCAGATAAAAACTCTCAACAACTTTGGAAGAGAGAGGAACTTTCTTACTCTGGTAAGGACATCTAAACCTATAGCTCACATCATTCTTTTTTTTAAATAATTAATTCATCAATTTTAATTGGAGGCTAATTACTTTACAATATTGTGGTGGTTTTTGCCATACATTGACATGAATCAGCCACGGGTGCACGTGTCCCCCCAACCTGAAACCCTTCTCACCTCCCTCCCACCCCATCCCTCTGGGTTGTCCCAGAGCACCAGCTCTGAGTGCCCAGCATCATGCATTGAACTTGCACTGGTCACCTATTTTACATATGGTAATATTCATGTTTCAATGCTATTCTCTCAAATCATCCCACCCTCACCATCTCCCACATAAACCAAAAGTCTGTTCTTTACATCTGTGTCTTTTATTGTCTTGCATATAGGTTCAGCATGTAGGTTCCTCATTACTGCCTATCTAAATTCCATATATATGCATTAATATACTATATTGGTGTTTCTCTTTCTGACTTACTTCACTCTGTATAATAGTCTCCAGTTTCATCCACCTCATTAGAACTGACTCAAATGTGTTCTTTTTTATACCTGAGTAATATTCCATTGTGTATATGTACCACAACTTCCTTATCCATTCATCAGCAGATGGACATCTAGGTTGCTTTCATGTCCTAGCTATTGTAAACAGTGCTGAAACAAAAGACCTATATATAGAAAACTATAAAACACTGATGAAAGAAATCAAAGATGACACAAATAAATGGAGAAATATACCATGTTCGTGGATTGGAAGAATCAATATAGTGAAAATGCATATACTACCCAAAGAAATCTATGAATTCAGTGCAATCCCTATGAAGCTACCAATGGTATTTTTCACAGAACTAGAACAAATAATTTCACAATTTGTATGGAAACACAAAAAACTTCAAATAGCCAAAGTGATCTTGAGAAAGAAGAATGGAACTGGAGGAATTAACTTACCTGACTTCAGACTATACTACAAAGCTTCAGTCATCAAGACAGTATGGTACTGGTACAAAGACAGAAATATAGATCAATTGAACAAAACAGAAAACCCAGAGATAAATCCATGCACCTATGGACACCTTATCTTTGACAAAGGAGGCAANAATTAACTTACCTGACTTCAGACTATACTACAAAGCTTCAGTCATCAAGACAGTATGGTACTGGTACAAAGACAGAAATATAGATCAATTGAACAAAACAGAAAACCCAGAGATAAATCCATGCACCTATGGACACCTTATCTTTGACAAAGGAGGCAAGAACACACAATGGAAAAAAGACAATCTCTTTAACAAGTGGTGCTGGGAAAACCGGTCAACCACCTGTGAAAGAATGAAACTAGAAAACGTCTAACATCATACACAAAAATAAATTCAAAATGGATTAAAGATCTAAATGTAAGATCATAAACTATTAAACTCTTAAAGGAAAATATAAGTAGAACACACTCTGACATAAATCACAATAAGATCCTCTATGATCCACCTCCCAGAGTAATGGAAATAAAAAATGGGACCTAATTAAACTTAAAACCTTTTGTATAATGAAGGAAACTATAAGCAAGGTGAAAACGCAGCTTTCAGAATGTTAGAAAATAATAGCAAACGATACAACTGACAAAGAAGTAATCTTCAAAATATACAAGTAGCTCATGCAGCTCAATACCAGAAAAATGAACAACCGATCAAAAAGTGGGCCAAAGAACTAAACAGACATTTCTCCAAAGAAGGCATACAGATGGCTAATAAACATATGAAAAGATGCTCAACACTGCTCATTATCAGAGAAATGCAAATCAAATCCACAATGAAGTACCATCTCATACCAGTCAGAATGGCTGCTATCAAAAAGTCTACAAACAATAAAGGCTGGAGAGGGTGTGGAGAAAAGGGAACACTTTTACACTGTTAGTGGGAATGCAAACTAGTACAACCACTATGGAGAACAGTGTGGAGATTCCTTAAAAACCTGGAAATAGAATTAACATCATTCTTAATGGTGAAAAGCTGAACACTTTCGTCCTAACATCAGGAACAAGACAGATAATTAGCTCTAACCATAGGCTCTAGCGGAGAAGGCAATGGCACCCACTCCGATACTCTTGCCTGGAAAATCCCATGGATGGAGGAGCCTGGTAGGCTGCAGTCCATGGGGTCGCGAAGAGTCGGAAATGACTGAGTGAGTTCACTTTCATTTTTCACTTTCATGCATTGGAGAAGGAAATGGCAATCCACCCCAGTGTTCTTGCCTGGAGAATCCCAGGGATGGGGGAGCCTGGTGGGCTGCCGTCTGTGGGGTCGCACAGAGTCAGACATGACTGAAGTGACTTAGCAGCAGCAGCAGAGGCTCTAGCAGTGTGATCAGGTAATAAAAAGAAAGAAAAGACATACAGATTGGAAAGAACGAAGTAAAACTGTCTTTGTTACAGATGACATGATTGTGAAGGGGGCCAGAAAAAGCCACCCCAAAGTGTTCCACTTTGGCATAAGGATTGTTTCAAGATGAAGGCAATCGAGAATCAACAGATGCAGAAAGAAGACTCCTTGGAGTTTTCCTTATCTGACTAAAAGTAGAAACTTCAGAGAAAGGAGGTCACTATAAATTCCTTCTCCAGGGGAGTTTTATGGCAACGAAGACGACAGAAAGCCAGCATCAAGAAGAGTCTGTACAAACAAACCTTACTAAAATAACCCTTATCTTCCATTAGCTTCCCCATATATTTACCATGCCACAATTTACTACCCCTAGAAGCCTCAATATTTTGGCTACCTGATGCAAACAGCTGACCCGTTTGAAAAGACCCTGATGCTGGGAAAGATTGAAGGCAGGGGGAGAAGGGGACAAAAGAGGATGAGATGGTTGGATGGCATCACCGACTCAGTGGACATGAATTTGGGTAAACTCCAGGAGTTGGTGATGGACAGGTAGGTCTGGTGTGCTGCTTTCCATGGGGTCGCAAAGAGTCGGACACGACTGAGCGACTGAACTGAACTGAACTGAGGAGCCTCAATCCCCATTCCTTTGTCTATCTACATCTCCTTATCACACTTGGTTAAAATGGTATATAAGCTTCCAAGTCCATCCGCTTCTGTGGGTTTTTACTTCTTTCCTTTGTATCCCCCACAGATGTGAAATTTTAAATATTAATTAAAATTCTATTTCTTTTTCTATTAATCTTTTTCTTATCAGTTTGATTCATGGGTCCCATATACAGAAACTAAGAAGGTAGAGGAACTGATGTAGAAAAAAGGGATGAAAGCTCTGCAAACTTAATAAGTGAGATCAGAATGGTTGAAGGCTATAAGACAAAAGTCATCATAATTTTATCGACTATAAGTGAACACTGGCAATTTGAAATCAAATTAAAAAGGCTTTTTACAAAGAAACTGAAAAATAGACTCTAAATTTATACGGATATGCAAAGCACTTAAGATAGCCAAAACAACAAAGAAAAAGAACTGGAAAACTAGAGGACTAGCGTTACTTGCTTTTAAAAGCCTGGTGGGCCACAGTCCATGGGGTCACAAAGAGTCGGACACTACTGAGTGAATAACACTTTCACCTTCACAACTCTATTGGCAGAAAGTGAAGAGGAACTAAAGAACCCCCGGATGAGGGTAAAAGATGAGAGTGAAAAAGCTGGCTTAAAACTCAACATTTAAAAAACTAAGATCATGGCAGCTAGTATCATCACTTCATGGCAAATAGATGCGAAAAAGTGAAAACAGTGGCAGATTTTATTTTCTTGGGCTCCAAAATCACTGATTACTACAGATGGTGACTGCAGCCACAAAATTAAAAGACACTTGATCCTTGGAAGAAAAACTACAACAAACCTAGACAGCCTATTAAAAAGCAGAAACATCACTTTGTCAACAAAGGTCTGTATACTCAAGGCTAGGGTTTTTTCAGTAGTCATGTATGGATATGAGAGTTGGACCATAAAGAAGGCTGAGTAAGAGCCCTTTAGACTGCAAGGAGATCAAACCAGTCAGTTCTCAAAGAAATCAACCCTGAATATTCTGGAAAGACTGATGCTAAAAATGAAGCTCCAATACTTTGTCCACGTGATGCAAAGAGTTGACTCATTGGAAAAGACCCTGATGGTGGAAAAGACAGGGCAAGCAGAGAAGGGGGCAACAGAGGATGAGATGGTTGGATGGCATCACCAACTCAATAGACATGAGTCTGGTCAAACTCCAGGAGATAGTGAAGGACAGGGAAGCCTGGCGTGCTGCAGTCCAAGGAGTCGCAAAGAGTCAGACACCACTGAACCACTGAACAAGACAACAGACCTGTGTGCAAACTCTCTGGGGCATATACAATGTGCTCTCTTTTTATATCTTCCCTCACCAGGTCAGTTCCAGCCCCAAGCATAGTGTTAAACAAGTGTTAAAACTTCAGTGAATGCCAGAGTCATGGAATTTTAGATTTCTAAGAGACCTGTGAGATCAGCTAGTTCAACTCCTTATTTTACAAGCAATTGAATTGTATTTTAAAGCAACCAAGCAAAAAGGAAAGGCACTGAGGTAGGCAGGTTTTCTGACCTCATGGTGGCCTCAGGCAAACCTCTTAAATTTCTCTGGCTTTGAGTGTTTCATATGTAAAACAAGGACAAACTTACTGCCCGAGGACTGTGGGCAAGCCTGCTAGCTCCCCTTCCTGCAGGTGACAGCAGGAATTCTTATATCCTTCTTCTTTTCAAGTTTGAAAAACATTGGCCATCCAGGCAGTTGTTTAATCTTAGAAGTGGTTTAAAAAAAAAAAAAGGAAAGAATCTATAAGAAATGGTACACAGACTTGGAAAAACCATGTTGGAAATTCTAGAGTCTAAATTTCAAAGCCAGCTCCTACTTGTGAATGTGGGAAGATCTTGAGTATGTCAAGGCATGTAAATCACTTTCTTTCTTATCTGGATATACTCACAGGGATGTCCTAAGATATCAAACGTTGAGCCTCAGTTTGTCTCTTGGTCTCACCACCACAAAGGAAACTACAAGCTCAGAAATTTATCAGAGATGCACTGGCCGCATCTCCCATTGTGCACTAAATACTACACTTGATTCTCACCTGCTATTCGAGGTAGTTACTCACTCACTCACTATAAGGGTGTCCCAGGTGGCTCAGTAATAAAGAATGCACCTGCCAATGCAGGAGTCGCAGGAAATGCAGGTTCTGTACCTAAGTTGGGAAGATCCCCTGGAGAAGGACATGACAACCCACTCCAGTATTCTTGCCTGGAGAATTCCATGGACAGAGGAGCTTGGTGGGCTATAGTCCATGGAGTCACGACTGGACACGACTGAGTGACTGGGTCCTCACTCACTACAAAGTCACAGCAAGTGCTGAATTAGTGAATTTTCAATCACTGCCCCTAGCGTACATACAGTCAGGCTACTGCAAGCCTCTGGCTACATATCCATCAACCAATCAATACAGAACCTTGTTTTCTATGTGTTTCTGCTTAAAGACACTTGAGTTACTGTATACTGTTCATTCGTTACCATACAACAACAGCGCAGTAACTCAGGCCTGAATCCAGCTTATCTAACACACCCCAGTTCTCTTGCACGTAGGAACACCAGATCACACTTCAACAGTGCTTGGGGCTCATTTTAAATAGCAAAATCACCAATGGAAAACACACACACACACACACTCATACTCACATGTGGCATTAAATAGACCATGGAAAGGATACTTGTTCACAGTTTGAGAGCTGAAACAAGAAGGCAGATTGCCTCTTGTTCAACCTCAGCTGGGAAAGCGTTTGTTGGCAACTCTGATTTTTTGCTGCTTGTTGAATGACTGCAAGTGACTATTTATTGATTTGGGAATTACAAACACATTTTAGTGAGCCAGTAGGTGAATTCTTAAATACAGAATCCGTGAAAAATAAGGGTCAACCATCGCTTGGTACCCGGCAGTATCTGGCCCTGCTAAGCTTTCTCTGTGCAACCAATGCCAGGAGCCTGAAAACTACATTTCCCAGGCCCTCTGCCAATTGGTTCCTACTTAGATTCTGCCAGTGATGAGAAAGGAGGGAGAGAAGCGGGAACAGTCATAAGGCCTGGACATCGGCAGGCAGGTGAATGGATTTCCACAGATGGGTGTGTGGTGTTTTTCAGTGTTCTCCAGGCTTTCTCCAGTGAATCACTGGCTCTGGGTGCTTGTTTTTTACAATCCCTGCAACTGCCTGACTTCCTAGGATCATTGTTGATTTCCCCTTGTGTCTGCATTCCCATTTTTGCCAGAGTTCCATGAAGCACCTATGATGTAGTGACTTACAATGCTCAGTCGTGTCCAACTCTTTCTGGCCCCGTGGACTGTAGCCCGCCAGGCTTCTCTAACCATGGGATTTCCCAGGCAAGAATACTGGAGTGGGGTGCCATTTCCAATTCCAGGGGATATTCCTGACCCAGGGATCAAACCCATGTCTCCTGCATTGCAGGCCAATATTTTATCACGGAGCCACGAGGGAAGCCCCATATCCTTTAGTAAACTTTAGTAACATATCTTCTAATAATGTAAGTAACTGATTTCATGAGTTCTGTGAGCTGCTCTAGCCAGTTTATCAACCCTGAAGAGGGAGTCATGGGAATGTGGGAATGTGCAATTTATAGTCCCATCAGTCAGGCACAGGTGACAACTTGGATTTGCAATTGACATTTGAAGGAGAGGGAGGTGGGAAATGTTGTAGGACTAAGCCTTTTTTTTTTTTTCCCAGTCTTTTGACCAAGTTCTGAGGCATGTGGGATCTTAGTTTCCCAGCCAGGGATCTAACACTCACCCCCTGCATTGGCAACTCAGAGTCTTAACCACTGGACCGCCAGGGTGGGTCCCTGTAGGACTAAGCCTTAACCTGTGAGATCTCATTCTGTCTCCAGGTAAATAACATCAGAATTTGGTTCAATTGGAGGATACCCAGCTGATGTCAGAGATTTGACTAGTAGGGTTGGGAAAAAAAAGCCCCAAATATCTAGTATCAGAATCGTTGAGTAAGGCAGTCGTGTTGGAGTAAACAGTAAACCCAGGAGGAAAAGTCTGAGGTTTTCCTTGTTCAGCATCTAATTCCCTGTGTTAAATCCCTTCTGACAACAACACCTACAGTGGCTTCTGGGTCTCAGATTAAAATCACAAGCACGAACCTGTATCTAACTGTCCCACTTTGAGAGACGGAAACTCGCTGATTTATTTCAAAGCAATACATTTGGAGGACAAACGTTTTCCTCTAAAGAGCAAAGTGCCCTCTCAACATCCTAATCTGTGCAATCTCCACGGCCATGTTCTGAAAAGTATATCAGATGATTTGCGTTATTACATATTCAGATAGAACTAACCGAGCTTACCGATGAAGTCTCAGGCATGATGTTAAGAACTGTAGAAAAATGATCTGATTTGACCCTTACCACAACCGGTGGGGAAGGCAATATTAGCTTTTACAAAATGAGCATCATAGACATTTAAGTCCTTGACTGGGGTCATGGAAACAGGGTGGAACAGCAATTCAATACAAATTTCCCACAGTGGCCCTGTGGCTGCTTCCCACAGCTGCGTCCTTCCAGATGGGTGATTCCATATCACCTCTTCCCCTCCCACCACCTCAATCAATCTTTCATTTGCCTTTCACAACTTAGAGAGAGACAACTGAAGTCAGGCTTTGATCCCCAGAAAAGTTTGTGCATTTTACATTTTGTTTGGAGCTAATAATTAATGACAGACTTTCCAGGTGACTCAGTGGGTAAAGAATCCTTCTGCCAAGCAGGAGATATAAGTTCGATTCCTGGGTTGGGAAGATTCCCCGGAGAAGGAAATGGCAACCCACTATAGTAATCTTGTCTGGGAAATCCCATGGACAGAGGAGCCTGGCAGGCTACAGTCCATGGGGTCACTATGAGTCAGACACAACTTAGCGACTAAACAACAACAATAATTAATGACATTTTCTTAACCACTGATGCAGTTATGAAATCAGCTCATCCTTGAGCCAATAATCCTGTCTGTACATCCACTAGATGAGTCATAAAATGATTGCAAGGTACAGGTAGGTAAGGGGAATCTCTCCCCTGGAGAAACCTTTACAAGGTACCTAATTTGGAACATTTCTAGGCTGACTCTCCTGTCTTTCCAGGCTGGGAAGTTCACTGCCACACAGATCTTCCTGTGTTCATCACTTGATTTGAGCCGTAATAGTCAGAGCAATGTTATGGACGGCATGCCACATATTAATTTATTAAATATTAGTGAGAGACTACCCTGGTGGTCCAGTGGCTGGTACTCCACACTCCCAACGCACAGGACCCGGGTTCAATCCCTGGTCAGAGAACTAGATTCCACACACCGAAATTAAGAGTTCACATGCCACAACTAAAGATCCCATGTGCCACAAGTGACACCCAGCAGTGCCAGATAAATAAATAAAATAAATACTTTGGAAAAACAATATGAATGAACATCTACAATGGGATGGGCATGATGCTTGTAACCAGAAGTGTCCTTGGAGTTGGGGAAAAGACCTTTTTCTTGGACAGACGTGAACTTCTCTTTTATGCCACATGATCTGGGGGGCAGATGGTGAATAATGACTTGAGTTCTTCTCCTCTGAGAATGAATGAGAAGGCTTTTCTTATGGACTAAATGTTTGTGATCCTTCAAAATTCACATGCTGAAGTCTTAACCCCCAGCATGGCTAACTTTGGAGATGGGGTCTCTAGAGAGTAATTGAGGTTAAATGAGATCCTAAGGATGGGGCCCTGATTTGACTGGATTTGTGACATGTTCTCTGGTAGAGAGAGAGCATGGAAGATGCTTTATATTCTTCTTCCTTGTAAATGCCAGCTTTGGGTTTCTGGGGAAAGTTAACTCAGAGTCCATAGAGAATTCATACAGGAGAAATTCACTAGAATGCCTGAGACAGTAAAGAGTCTAGGGAACCTTCAGTAATGTCCTTAACTTAGTGGATAGGTGAGTTGGTCTAGATGGTGGGGAAATGACTGTAGCCTCTTTCCTAGTACCTGGTCTTCCTGTACCTTCAGCTCTACCTGGGCAACATCTGGGAATTCTGTAGGACATGCTAGCTAATGGCTTCCAGTTCTCTTACCTACCAACTCCCTTAAAAAACAGCAACCAAAAACTCCCCTCTGTTTGTCAAAAAGGCTCAGTTACAAAAAACATCTCTTCTAAATTCTCTTCACTAAAGCTATGGCTGAAGCTGCAGCAGCAGTCTTGAGATCATGAGGAAAAGGCTCAATGAGAGCAGAAACATCATTCTAAACATCATAGAAACTAACAACTAATACTGGGAAACCCTTATTTCTATTACTTGGAGCAGGACACAGTCCTGATTGACAAATAGCTCCAGCATCTGCCAGTAACTGCTAAATAGCAGTGCTCAAAAATGTATGAGTGATTCGTTGGGTGTTGGAATGAATACATCAGTTGTTGTATCCACCCTGTAGCACTTAGCTCAGAGCCTGACAACTAATAGGCATGTGATAAATATTTGTTGAATTATATCACAGACTCAAAAGTCATCATTTAGCACGTTGAGGAGAGGGGCCTGAAATACTTCTCTGAAAAACCTAACTTCCTTTTTAAAGAACACCAAAACTGCCAGAACTCCAAGTTGAAAGAAATAAGAAATTGGGAACATCTAGTACCCAAAAGCAGTGCTCCGATTTAGAAAGCCCAAAATAATACCACTCACTCATCACTCTTGTCTCCTGGCAAAGTACAAATTAGTGGCTTGGAAAATTCCTCCAAGCTCAAGGGTAATGCAGACATTAGCCTAAATACGAAAAGTCCTGATGACCTACGAGGTCTGCTTCTCAGGGAGGGTTTACTCAGGCTCAACAATATCCAGAAAATCCCAAGGCACTTGATTTGAAACTATCGCTGTGAAAAGTCAAATAAGATAGAAATGGGCGACAGCAGAGTGCCATCACAGTGCAGACAGAGGCACCTCCCTAGCTGCCAGCACAGAGCACAGAGGCTGTGTGTCCCCAGATAAGGCTGGCCTTGCCTTGTCAGCCCACCCCTCCACCTTCAGCAGCAAAGACTCAGCCTATCAAGCCCTCCCTAGCAAGAGCTATGCAGATGGCTCGGCTTTGTCTCCTGGGAGCTCATCTCTGGTCCATGTCATCCCCCAGCTAGAAACAAGGATGGGAAAAACACCAGGCAGATTACTGAACATGCATTATTAATACTTATTAGCATATGAAAATGCTCTCAGTGACAAGCACTGACGAAATATTGCTCATGGCAGCTCGGCCCACGTGTGCGGAGTCAGCGAGACTCACAGGCCTGGAAATGAACCACATGTTCGGATGGAGCAGCAGAGATGATGAAGTGGCTGCCCTGCCCCCAACTGGACATCCCTAACGCACCTGGGAGGCAGTGGAGACCGACCCTGTCCCTGCAAGTTTCGAGTCCGACAGGATTCTGATGTCAGCTCAAGCAAGAGACGTTGTTGTTCAGTCTCCCAGTCATGTCCGGCTCTTTGTGACCCCATGGACTGCATCATGCCAGGCCTCCCTGTCCCTCACTATCCCCTGGAGTTTTCCCAAGTTCATATCCATTGAGTCGGTGATGGTATCCAAACAAGGCATAACTAGTCAGTTTGCTCATTGATAAAATAGGATCACTCATATTTCAGCCCCAAAGCTAGATGTGGCTATTAANTTTTTTTTTTAATGTGGATCATTTTAAAGTCTTTATTGAATTTGTCCTGTTATTGCTTCTGTTTCATGGGTTTAGGCCATCAGGCATTGGGGATCTTAGATCCCCAGTCAGGGATTGAACCTGTACCTCCTGCATTGGAAGGTGAAGTCTTAACCACTAGACTACCAGGAAAGTTCCCAAGAATCTTATGTGCACCTACTCTGTATGTAAATTCATGAGTAATGATCACTCCACTCCTACCAACCACCACGATCAAAAGACTTCTGAACATCTTGACAATCTGTAGACCAAGGAGGACATTTGTAGAGCTTGTGGCTTCTCAGTGTCCATTTCACCATTGAGACTGGCACCTCGATTTCCTTTTGGGAAATTGCTTCTCTCCCACAAGATACAGTCTGGAATAGCCAAGAAGCAGAAATATGGCACCCAGACAGGATTGATTAGATACTCTGCGCCAGAATGTGCATCTTGAGCTGTGACAGGGACCATGAAGATGGTAATGCTCATCTATTCCAGCAGCTGCCCTCTGGTGGGACCCTCAAAATTCATGCTCCCTGGACTTTTGAGTTTGCTTGATCCTTGTTCTATTTGACCTTGTTTTTCAGTATTCCTGTCATTCCTTGGAGCTTTTCTTTCTCCAAATTATCATAAGCAATGACAAAGCAGCTAATTATTAATAGGTTATTGCCCACGATCACCTAGAATTACTGTAGTTCAATTAGGCTGCTGCTTATACAGACAAGACAAGGCAAACGAAGAATTCCAGGAGATAAGATAGAACTGGACTTGAAAGAAGCAGGATACTGATGACAAGGCAGTTGGGGGAAGAATTATATGGGGTAGAGCTTTCATACTTGGCTGGAGTATGAGAATATTTGTATCAATATAGATGTTCACCAAAAGGCCCCCTACTACTAAGGTGCTTAATAATTAGATGGACAGATTGGCCCTCTTTTCAATATCAATCACCCTTCTCTGCAGTACCGAAAGAAAGGACTGAGTGAACAAAACGGCATGCAAAGTGGGATTCTAAGGATGCAGGCTAAGAACAGGCTCGGCACAATGGACCTCCTCTCGCCGAGGCCCTTCTGTCACCAGCTGTCACTCTAGCCCGACCAGTACACTGACATCCATGATCAGCCTTCAACAAAAAGGAACACCGATAGGGTAGCATACTGGTGGGAGTTCATGTCGCTCCCTGGGCGGAGGCTGACTCGTGGAGCCCCTCCTGTAATAAAGGGCTGGGCTCTGTTCTGCTAGAGCGACCCTGTTCTCCGGATTTGATTTTGCTTCTGCTTCCTGGCCTGCCAGGCCTCTCTGCTAGCCCTGTCATCTGTCAAGTTACTGAATATGTTTTTCACTGTCTCACACTACATTGCTTCTGACCAAAGAATGTTCTCCCAGGCAGAGAAGAAAGGCAATGAGCTGGTGCCCATGCGATCCACTCTCATCATGAATCCTATCACCCGGGAGAATCTGACTTTACAGATGGATGGAAGGGCTTACTGATGGCTCAATCACAGAGTCAGTTGGAAGACAAGACCTTCAAGGTTCAGCATATGGTGCTCTCACCGCCATAGCTAGAATGCTTGAGTCCAGAACCAGGGAAGAAAATGTGAGAGAAGCAACTCTCATGAAGGTACCGAATGACCCATTTATAAATGTCTTCTTCCTGTACCCATGATTTCGACTGTTTTAGGAGAAAGTGGAATTAGGACAACACCTAGATATTTCCCATTATTCACTCTCTGGGACAAATGTGGCTAACCCCATTGGCTGAGATGACCCATCGAAGTATCAAGGGAAAACTGGGCTGCTGTCATATAGTGGGGAACAGGAAATGTCTCAGGGAATCCCCTGGGACAGTCACATCACTCTGACCTGCAATGAAGGGTGAGGGGAGACGACGGCCACTCTGCTTGGGCGGGTCCGTCAGGGACTAAGAATGCAGATGTGGGATATCCTCACTTGCCCAAGAGCCCTCCACCAGCTGCAGACTGGGAAAAGTTGAGGGGAAGTGGAAAGGGTACAGGACTGACTGACTGCTGGAGCATCAGCTCTACTTCCATAAGCAGTTCAAGCATTCATTCATTCAACAAAGATTGACTGAATGCCTCCCCTCTACCAAGCACTGTCTGGGACAAGGGGCAAAGTGATGTGACTGTCTAGTCAGGCATGTCTGATTCTTTGTGACCCCCATGGACTGTAGTCCGCTAGGCTCCTCTATCCATGGAATTTTCCAGGCAAGAATACAGGAGTGGGTTGCTGTTTCCTATTCCAGGGGACGTTCTGGACTCAGGGATCAAACCCACATCTCCTGTGTCTCCTGCATTGGCAAGCAGATTCTTTATCACTGTGGCACCTCGGCAGCCATCAGAGCAAAGTAATGAGAAAAAGAAAACTCCCTTTCTGCATGGAGTTTGTGTGGATAACACTGTTGCTGTTGTTCAGTCGCTCAGTTGTATCTGACTGGAAAATTCTTAAAGAGATGCAGGTAATTCCACAGAAATAAATAAAATGTATATCATGAGAAAACGTGGTAAGGCATACAGAGGAAAATAAAGACGGAGAAGGGAAACTGGGTGTTGGAGAAGGGTGATGATATTAAACCCTGTCATCAGAGCAGACATCCCTAAGAAGGTGTCATCTGAAGGCCACAAAGGAACAAGCTATGTGACTATTTCCAAGTGGAAGGGCTAGGCAGTGCACGACCATGTGGTGGGGTAAGCCAGCCCTGTTGGAGGAGCAGTGAAGAGGCAGGGTAGCTGGAGTAGAGTGAGATGGATGGGGGAGGAAGTCACAGTCATGAATGCCAGATCACAGATACCCTCCAGGTGTGATGAGGGTTATGGAGAGTGCTGGAAGCCACTGGAGGTTAGGGCAGGATGGTGTCTTCTGATATGATGCCCTTTTCACGGGCTCACTCTCTCTGCTGTGTTGAGAGTAAGTCTACAGCGGGCAAGAGGAGGAGCAGGCAAGCACACTAAGATATGTGGCGGCCTGTGCAGCAGTCCTGGCACGAGCGGGTGGTGTCTGCATCAGGGTTATAATCAGGAAGGGGTGCCAGGGTTGGATACTGGATGTACTTTAAAAGTAAAACCACTGAGACTTGCTATCAGATTTCATACAGCTTAAGAAAGAGAGGATGTCAAGGATGCCCCTAAGGTTTCCAGTCTAAGCCACAGAGATGGGAAGTTTGCACAGGACTTAAGGGAAGACTAGGAGCTCATTGTGTACATGAGCCAACAGACATACAGGTGGAGACAGAGATGGGTGGGTTGTTGTTCGGTTGTTAAGTCAGGTCCCACTCTGTGACCTCATGGACTGAAGCCCACCAGGCTTCCCAGTCCATCACCATCTCCTGAGGTGTGCGCAGGCTCATGTTCATTGAGTCTGTGATGCCATCCAACCGTCTGATCCTCTGCCATCCCCTTCTCCTCCTGCCCTCAATCTTTCCCAGCATCAGGGTCTTTTCCAGTGAGTCAGCTCTTCACATCAGGTGGCTAAAGTATTGAAGTTTCAGCTTCAGCATCAATCCTTCCAATGAATATTCATTGGAAGAGTTAATTTCCTTTAGGATTGACTGGTTTGATCTCCTTGAAGTCCAAGGGATTCTCAAGAGTCTTCTCCAGCACCATAGGTCCAAAACATCAATTCTTTGGTGCTCAGCCTTCTTTATGGACAAGCTCTCACATCCTTGCATGACTACTGGAAAGACCATAGCTTTGACTATACAGACTTTTGTCAGGGAAGTGCTATCTCTGTGTTTTAATCCGTTGTGGCTGACAACAAACATGCCTTTTTGTATTTTAATTAATTTCCCTCTTCTTCTCTCTTCCTTTCGCCTCACATGGTGTGGAGGCTGGGTGGGTGGTAGTTAAATTAACCATCTACTTCATAGACGGCTGAAGATCCAGACAGGCTCACGCAGAAGTGGAGGCGAAGGAAATATCAAACCGAGATTCAGAATATGGAACTTGGACACACGAGTGATAGTTTAATTTGCTCTTTTTTGGTAAAGAAGTGGGAGTATTTTCAGTTGTACAGGAATACTGGATTGTTCAGCGACAGAATTTCAAGAAATGCATATAAGGGAGGAAGTGTGGCTGTCGAAGATGTGTGGCAGTGGACAGCTATGAGTTTCTGACTATTTCATACCCCTGCTCCCTTCCAGGTGTACGGACCTCAGGTCTCCTGTGTCAGAAGGCTCACAATAGCATGTGTATTCAGTTGCTAAGTTGGGCCTGGCTCTTTGCAACCCCATGGACGGTAGCCAGCCAGGCTCCTTTCTCCATGGGATTTTCTAGGATAGAATATTGGAGAGGGTTGCCATTTCTTTCTCCAGGAGATCTTCCTGATCCAGGGATCAAACCCGCATCACTTGGCATCTCCTGTCTTGGAAGGCAGGTTCTTTACCACTGAGAGACCTGGGATCACAACTGAGCCTGGGGCCATAAGCCAGGCATGCAAGTTCCAGCTTTAGGGTCCTCACACCAGCCTCTCAACCTGCATCTGGGTAATGACTGTGACATTTTGTGAGACTCAGTCTGGAACCTACAGATGAGGGTCTGTGTGTGGAGCATTTGTCTGGTTTGCCCACATCCTGCTGGATCTGATTTATCCTTCATTTCCCCAATGGGCACGACTCTCAGCCTTGAATCCAGTCAAGTTGACTAGTCTTAGTCATTTGTCCTCGTTCCAATAAGGCTTTTCCATCCAATCGACATGGTGCTTATGGTAAAGAACCCAGCTGCCAATCCGGGAGACCAAAAAGACACGGGTTCGATTCCTGGTTTGAGAAGATCCCCAGGAGGAGGACATGGCAACCTACTCCAGTATTCTTGCCTGGAGAATCCCATGGACAGAGGAGCCTGGCAGGCTACGGTCCGTAGGGTCACAAAGAGTTGGACACGACTGAAGCAACTTAGCACATCCAATCAACATGGAGTTAATCCTTGACTACCATCCTTTATTGGAATTCATTCATTTTCTTGGAAGATTCCCAAAGGGTCCGAGTGAATGAAGATGTGGAGTCAAGAGAGTATGCCAGAAAAGAGTCAGGCTGGGCAGACCAATATCCTGATGCCTGAGAACTCCAGACCACCATGAAAACCAAGTTAAGTTTGAGGTGGTCATCAGAAGCAAAACAATGCAAAGTGGGGAGAAGTTAGATGACCAGGACAATGGGTTCTTTGAGGGGAGTGAGCATACACGCCAGGGGCAGAAGCAGGGAGATTGTTCCTGGCTGATCTTGTTGCTTTGTGTGTGTGCTAAGTCACTTCAGTTGTGTCTGACTCTGTGTGACCCTATGAACTGTAGCCCGACAGGTTCCTCTGTCCATGGGATCCTCCAGGCAAGAATACTGGAGTGGGTTGCCATGCCTTTCATCTTAAATCACATGGATAACCTGGATCCCCTGAAGAGACACAGTGACACCCACTGTTTCCATTTGAGAGGCTCTCCTGAGTCAATGATTTGGACAGTCCTTAGACAGTAAGTATCGAGTTTTTCAATCCTTTCATGCTGCTGGAAGCTTCAGAAGCTGCCACTCCCTGCTCAGATATTTCATAACAGCACCATGACCACAATTAGCCATGGTCTTTGCACACAGAGCTTTGCAAGCTTGGCACCCACTGCTAACAGACCAGTTTCTCCCTGTCCCTGTGCTCTACTGGCATCAGCTGGGTGCCACCTTCAACATCCCCTCCCTCACCCCCTTGGAAATGAACCATCGCTGTCAATTTCCTGTCCAGAGTGACTTTCAGAGACATGCCAGGGAGCTTTTATTGAAGTTGGGAAATTGGAAAGCATCTCAATTTCTTTTGCACCGAGATTTTATTATTTCCTTTGAAGTGAATTTTCAAATACACCAGACTCATCTCAGCTCAAATGGAAGTATGAAAATGCATGTAAAAATCAAAAAGAAGAGCTTTTTCTGGCTGTCTCCTGTTTTGTATCATCCATGTCCTTGCCTGCCTGCCTTGCATTTGTTAACAGAAAGATCGTCTCTGTCCATGCACAAGCAGATGGCCAAACAGAGGACCAGATTCCTAGGGAAAAACTGCTCTGAGATTTTTAAAGTCTTATTTCTTTTTTCAATTTTAGTCATTCATCCTTCAGAGGCAGAGGTCACCCTAATAAAAGGCTTCTGACTTATATGAACATTTTTCTGTATATTCTCTGATGTGTGTGTGCTAAGTTGCTTCAGTCATGCTGAACTGTTTGCAACCCTATGGACTATAGACTGCCAGGGTCCTCTGTCCTTGGGATTCTCCAGGAAAGAATAATGGAGCGGGCTGCCATGCCAACCCTCCTCCAGGGGATCTTCCTGACCCAGGGATCGAACCCACATATATCTTAGGTCTCCTGCATTGGCAGGTAGGTTCTTTACAAACAGCACCCACCTGGGACGCCCACACATATGACATTTATAATCAAATAAAACAAGCTACTTTTATTTAGTTTTGGCGCACCAGCAGCATGTGGGATCTTAGTTCCCCCAGGGGGATTGAACCTGTGCCCCGTGTGTTGGGAGCACAGAGTCTCAATCACTGGACCACCAGGGAAGTCCCAAACAACAAGCCATTTTAATCACATACCATAGGCCTCAGCTGTGGGGAGCGGGATAAGAAAACTAAAATTATCTTGGGCTTGGAAATGACTTTTGAGGTCTTCAAAAATCCTTCCAGGGACCTCCCCAGGGGTGCAGTGGTTAAGAATCCACTTGCCAACGCAGAGGACATGGGTTCAGTGCTCGCTCTGGGAAGATTCCGCATGCCCGGGGCAATGAAGCCTGTGGACCACAACTACTGAGCCCCCGCCCCAGAGCCCGTGCTCTGCAACAAGAGAAGCCACAGCAATGAGAAGCCCATGCACCGCAACGAGAGAAAGCCTGAACAGCCACAAAGACCCAGTGCAGCCAGAAAAAAAGATTCCTGCAGAGGAACAGTGACCTTTTTAGGGAAACTCCAGGAGGCTCAGTGGTAAAGAATTCGCCTGCCAATGCAGGAGACACAGGAGACTTGGGTTCGATTCCTAAGTTGGGAAGATCCCCTGGAGGAGGACATGGTGACTCACTCCACTATTCTTACCTGGAGAATCCCATGGACAGAGGATCGAGCCTGGCAGGCTACGGTTCATAGGGTCACAAAGAGTCAGACACAAAGCCACTGAGGCGACTTAGCCTGCACAACCCAGAGAGCTGGCCAGACGTGAAGACGCTCCACAAAGCCCTCTCCAACCCTGATGCTAGAGGAANCCTGCCAATGCAGGAGACACAGGAGACTCGGGTTCGATTCCTAAGTTGGGAAGATCCCCTGGAGGAGGGCATGGTGACTCACTCCACTATTCTTACCTGGAGAATCCCATGGACAGAGGATGGAGCCTGGCAGGCTACGGTTCATAGGGTCACAAAGAGTCAGACACAAAGCCACTGAGGTGACTTAGCCTGCACAACCCAGAGAGCTGGCCACAACCCAGAGAGCTGGCCAGACGTGAAGACGCTCCACAAAGCCCTCTCCAACCCTGATGCTAGAGGAAGTGTGATGTTTTGGGAAAGGAGCACAGCTTCTGTTCCCTGTCCCAAAGGAAAGCTACAATGAACGTCACTGTGAAGTCCGTATTTTTGCACCATCTCCACAGCAGGCGTATTTCATTAAAAAGGAACTAACACTTGGCTGTCAGCTGGGTTCATATACAGGCTTGAAAGTGCCGATCTACCAAGATGGGGCTGACAAGCCAGGTTTGCGGGGTCAGGAGAGTAGAGAGTATATTTCAGAGAAACAGGAATCAGTAAACACTACCATCTCGCTTCTTCTATGCTTATGCACACAAGGACCCACGATTAAAATTAGCCATTATCTTGTAAGTAAAATGCTTTCACAGCAAAAGCTTTATATTATTATCATCTCAAGTCTACCCAGTTTCTCTGCCTCAACCTTGTGATAAATCTCGGCTTTTATTTCTAATCAGTTCAGTTCAGTCGCTCAGTCATGTCCAACTCTTTGCAACCCCGTGGACTGCAGCATGCCAGGCTTCTCAGTCCATCACCGACTCCCACAGCTTGCTCAAATTCATGTCCATCGAGTCGGAGATGCCATCCAACCATTTCATCCCCTGTCATCCCCTTCTCCTCCTGCCTTCAATCTTTCCCAGCATCCGAGTCTTTTCCAATGAGTCAGCCCTTCCCATCAGTTAGGCCCCCTTTAATCTAATTCACTGTGGTTGGATTAAATAGAGTTAGTGAAAAGCCAGATGAAATGATATGATTGAAAGCATCCACTCAAACCTCACCAGTGCTAAATATTGTGTCAAGCACAAAGATCCTACCCACTAGGCCAGCATGCTGTGCATTCTGTAATCTGAAAGTGACCAACATTTCCAACCACATCTTCTGTAACTTGTATTTTACATTTAAAGGCATCTGTTATTTTATTGGACCACACTTCTTATTTTCTTCTAGGAAATATGGTTAGTATTTCATCCCTCCCACTATTGCCTCCTCCAAATGTTCCTTCCCAAGTCCAAATATATGGTTATAGAAGTGACATTCTTACAAGTTCTGCGTTTTTTACAAATTTCCTCTCGTCTGCGCATGGAAGTTGGTACAACCTGAGCTGGGCACTTGCAGAGGATTTTGGAATCTGAACCAGAGTCTGAGTTCCTCCTTGGTCACCGACATGGGGGATGCTAATAGGAGGGCCAGCGCCCTGGTTCCCCCCACAAGGAGAAAGACAGGGAAAGTGACAAGCTGGGAGAATCAGAGATGGGGGTGGTGAGTGTACGTGCTGGTGGTTTTTAAGCCACTTGTCCCCTTTGTCATTGTGACCACCTATACCTCTGCTCATGCCACCGTTTTGTGGACATTTACTATTACAAAAAAACTGGGGCATTGTTGATTTACAATATTGCATTTCTGTTGTACAGCAAAGTGAATCAGTTATACATATATCCACTCTTTTTTAGATTCCTTTCCCACGAAGGTCATTACACAGTACTGAGTAGATTTCTCTGTACCACACAGCACATCCTTATTAGTTACCTGTTTGATATAGAGTAGTTCTTGCCTGGAGAATCCCAGGGACAGGGGAGCCTGGTGGGCTGCCGTCTCTGGGGTTGCACAGAATCGGACACGACTGAAGTGACTTAGCAGCAGCAGCAGTGTGTATGTGGGGCATCCCAGGCGTCACTAGTGGTGAAGAACCTGCCTGTCAACAAAGGGGATTTAAGAGAGGCAGTTTCGATCCCTGGGTTGGGAAGATCCCCTGGAGGAGGGCATGGCAACCCACTCCAGCATTCTTGCCTGGAGAATCCCATAGACAGAGGAGTCTGGTGGGCTATAGTCCATGGGGTCACACAGAGTTGGACACGACTGAAGTGCCTTAGCATGGCATGGCACGGAGTGTATATGTAAATCTCAATCTCCAAATTTATCCCTCTCCCCCTCACCCACTGGTAACCAAAAGTGTGTTTTCTACATTTGTGACTCTGTTTCTGTTTCATAGATAGATTCATTTGTGCCCTTTAAAAAAATTCCATATATAAGTGATATCATATAATATGTCTTTCTCTGTCTGACTCACTCTACTCACTATGAAAATCTCTAGGTTCATCCACGCTGCTGCTAACGGCACTATTTCATTCTGTCATATGGCTGAGTAATATTCCACTGGATATATGTACTGCAAGTTCTTTAGTCATTTCTCTGTTGATTGACATTCCAATTGCTTCTATGTCCTGGCTATTGTAAACAGTGCTGCAACGAATACAGGGGTGCATGTGTCTCTTTGAATTATGTTCTCTTTGGCTGTGTGATTACTATTCATTTCCGTTTTAACCTAAGCTGTGCTATGCTGAGTTTTCAGTCACTTGCAACCAAAGTAATTCCAATGAACTTACTCGGCGTGTGCTTTTCCACCCATTTGCCTGCTCTGTAAGTGCTGTTTCCTCTCTCAGCATTCATTCCCTTATCTCCAACTCACAGATTTCTGAGGTTCAATGCCAAAGCCATAATTAAAAATGGCAGCCCGTGTTTCCAGCTGAAGTGGTTGTGCTCTCTTCTGCTCTATGGCATTCACTGTTACTTTATGATAGTGATGTTGTCTCTTATAATAAAGCTCTACTTGCACATGTTGGATCTTGTCTCTTATCCTCCATTAAGTGTAAAGTATCCTAAGAGCAGAGACTATGTGGTCATTGGTTTGCTAATCCTCATAAGATCCAGCACTGGACTGTGATGTGAGAAGAAATACTCCTTTAACTTTTTCTTGGGTTGTATTTCCATCTGATTTCTCCAAGCCATGGGAGCAGACTTTGGGAAGTAGCTAAGTCACTCAATCAAGCAAATTTCATCTGACAGCACTGTGTTCTAAGCATGAGTTTCAGCTCCTGGAATAGGGACTTTCCCCACAGTAAAGCTGCTTGACATTACTGTTGTTCAGTCATTAAATCATGTCCAACTCTTTGCGACCCCATGGACTTACAGCATGCCAGGCTTCCCCATCCTTCATCAGCTCCCAGAATTTGCTCAAACTCATGTCCATTGAGTTGGTGATGACATCCAGCCACCTCATCCTCTGTTTCCCCCTTCTCCTCCTGCCCTCAATACTTCCCAGCATCAATGTCTTTTCCAATGAGCTGGCTGTTGACATCAGGTGGCCAAAATATTGGAGCTTCAGCTTCAGCATCATCAGTCCTTCCAATGAATATTCAGGGTTGATTTCCTTCACGTGTACAGCCCCTCTTTTAAATTCTTGCTCCAAAAGGCGTGCCAGTCCATCATTTCTGCAGAGCAGCCTCACACATGGGCACTCTCCCATCTTTCTGAGTCTCTGTGAGCTCATGGAAGGATACTACTGGCAGGTCACCCAAATAGTACTCCACACTGAATTTGGGGCCAGGATCCAACTAATAAGAACCCACAGTCTGTGGAATTTGCTACCATAAGAATCATCAAAATCCCACAGCTGGAAAGATCCACAGTACAAACTAAACATAACCCATGCTTTTCCTCAGGTTTTTCCTTACTCTGGGGATGGTGGCACCCATCCCATCCCTTCTTCCCTGACTACTCAAATATTTACTGTTTCTCAAGTTCCCTTTGGCATTCTCTCTGCCCCCACCACTGGAGGTATTTTTGTCCCCCTTCTGGCTCTCCTCAGCACCCTCCTTCCCCCTCTCATAGCTCTTGTTGACTGAGAGCATACACCCTTCTTTGCATTACATTCGTACTGCCCAAGTCTGTCTTCCCGACTAGGGTGTTGGCTAAAGCTTGTTCTTTTTGCTGTCCTATCTCCCAGCATGGAGCCTGGCATAGATTAGGTGCTCAGTCAATATTTATTGTAGGCATCATTCCCTGTAATTACATGATGACAACAGGAAATATTTATCTTCTTGAATCTAGGTAAAACTGAACCTGATTAAGCAAGGCAGACAGGAGTCTGGGCAACTCCTGTGGCATTCCAACGGAGGAGAAATTCATAACTTATCTCAGCAAACACTTATAACACCAGAGGAGTCTGTTCAGTGGTGATAAATGTATTTGTATTGTCGCTTCATCTTCATTGGCTCTTTGTTCCTCTTTACTGGATTGCAAAATTCTGGAGCAGATAGCGGCTATTTCCTTTCTTTACCATCTTCATTGTGTCTAATGTAAGATAATGAACAGGGTGGACAGGTCTTAAGTGATTGATTCATTGACTGACTCGGTCAATAAACGTTTTCTCAGCTTTCACTGACTGCCAAAGGTGTGAACCAGGGCCTTTAGGTCCAGTTCCAGATACTGTTTTATCACGGCTTCTTGTTTATGAATTTGAATCAACATGAAAATATTAATCAGGTCAATATGGGAACAAAGCAAAGGGTGATGAATTCTGCCCTAAGAAATGCCTTCCAGCAGTAGGGAAATTTTTTTTTTTAATAGACCATTTTTAAAGTTTTTATTGAATTTGTTACAATATTGCTTCTCTTTCGTGGTTTGTGTATTGGGTTTTGGAGGATTTTTTTTTTTTTTTTTTTTTGGTTTTTTGGCCCTGAGGCATATAAGATCTTAGCTCAACAACCAAGGATTGAACCCACACCTCCTGTATTGGAATGCAAAGTTTTAACCACTGGATTGTCAGGAAAATCTCAGGAAGGGATATCTANTTTTTTTTTTTTTTTTTTTGGTTTTTTGGCCCTGAGGCATATAAGATCTTAGCTCAACAACCAAGGATTGAACCCACACCTCCTGTATTGGAATGCAAAGTTTTAACCACTGGATTGTCAGGAAAATCTCAGGAAGGGATATCTAAGCTTCATTTTGCAAGTACATTGGCCACTCAGAGGAGAAAAGACTTTAGGTGGATGGTCCTCTGTGGAAATGTTACTATTTCCAGCCTAAATACCCAAAGCATGGCAAAACCAACCCAAAGCGTGCCTTACATGCTCCCAAAGCGTGCCTTACATGGGTCTCAACTCTGAATATAGCATGACAAAGTGGAGACAGCCAGCTACAAAGCATGGGATGTTGGGTTCTGGGCCAGCAGTGCAAAATCTTACCCCCTCTCTGAGCCTGAGTTTCCTCATCTGTAAAATGGGTATGACAATCCCAATCAAATGAAAACTCAACTATGAAACTCTGCCATAGTCTATAAAAGAGGTCCAGTTTTTGCACTGGTGCAAATATTCCACCGGGCTTCCCAGGTGGTTCAGCCGTGAAGAATCTGCCTGCCAATGTAGGAGACATGAGTTCGACCCCTGGGTTGGGAAGATCCCCTGGAGAAGCAAATGACAACCAACTCCAGTGTTCTTGCCTCAAAAATCCCATGGAAAGAGGAGCCTGGCAAGCTACAGTTCACGGGTCGAAGAGTCAGACACATCTTAGCAACTAATCAACAACAACAAGTACCCCACTGGCATTTAACATTTCCCACGATCCACTGCTCTAGTCTCCCTTTACTTCCTCTCCTTCAAAGAGCTCATTGCTTTCACGAGGAAAGATAAATGGCAGCCCCACCGCTCACCCAAGGAGCAGTGGACAGAGCAATGGTGTGGAAGAAGCAGTTAAAATATAAAATAATAGCAAGGGGCTGAAATTGCCCCTGACTGCCCATTGCTGCTCTAGTTTTTATAGTTCATTAAAACCTACAATCACTGTAATGTTTATGCATTATTGGGGAGATAAATTGCATAATTTTCATTTTGCAATTTAAATGTAATTATGATCTTACTAATGACTTAAACCTGAATTTGCTAGACTATCAGTTTTTCTAACCCTTGCCAAAATTATAGGTAATTACTTAAGGCTTACAATAATTATAAGTCCATCTCTTAAATAATTAATGTGCACTTTCGTGGTACAAAACAGCTAGTAATCAAACGACCTCCGCTTACACTGCAAACCCATGCAATTAGGCCTATTGTGTAGGTCTGTGGAAATATACCCATTTGCAAGAGTCCTTTCAGTTGGCAAGCTACAACAGAACTGCCATGGATTATAGCATCAAGTAAGGGAGAAATCCCTAGCTGCCTCAAGACGAGAAAAAGGAAGTGATCTGTGAAGCCATAGGAAGTTCAATATTAATCGACACAGTACTACTGAAGCTGGTGGTTTTGGGCGGAGGAAGGGGAGAAAAGTGAGGGACCCTTTCAGGGCTGGACTTGGAGAAATAGGGAATGCTCTATTAATGATTTTCACAAAGAAATTAAGTGTGGGGGATTGGGGGGCTATCATCTGCATTTTGTTCCCTTTCTTCTTCTTTAGGGAGCATGTTAACTCCATCACACAACATAGGATAATCTGCTGAGCTGCAAAGATCCCACAGGGATTAATAAGGTGATATTTTTTGCCCTTGAGGAATCAGCCCACTACTGTGTATTACAAGACAGGCAATTAGAAAATTAGAACATACTCTGATAAGTGTTACAATTTTCCACAGAGTACTAGTAGATAGACAGGGATACTAGCAGATAGACTAGTGTCTAGTCTAGTATTATTAGTACTAGTAGATAGACTAGTAGATAAACCTGGCATGCTGCGGTCCATGGGGTCACACAGAGTTGGACATGACTGAGCGACTGAACAACAGCTGGTAGATACGGGAATTCTGAGCCACGAATGGTGTTTCTCACTACAGTAAGTCCCCTACATACAAGAGAGTTCCATTCCAAATGCAAGTTTGTGAGGCCAAAATGTGTTTGTAAGTCCATCAAAGTTAGTCTAGGTACCCAACTAACACAGTAGGCTATATTGTACTGTATTGTAATAAGTTTATAATACTTTTCACACAAATGGAATGCAACGTGAAATGGGAGACCCTGTTCTTCTGAAGAAAAAAAAAATCACTTATACTCAAGTAGTGAAGAGATTGAATTCCAACCTAAGTCCTCCCCTCAAGGCTATGTCCTCCTAGGAAAGTCATTTTCTCTCTCTGCCTTCACTTTTTCTAAATTAGTATGTAAAGGCTCCAGTCCTGGCAGATTTTGATTCTAAGATCTGGCTCTGCACACAAGGACCTCCAATCAATGGTGAGAGATTCATGTTTCTTGACTATAATCAGCAGCTTAGTAAAAACCACACACCTTTTGCACCAAGGAGATGTTATACCTCCCCATCCTGCCATGGGTGGGATGCTGGCATGGAGGATGGCCTGAAATCTACCATGTCTGAAGAAGTCACCCAATAGCGTCTCAATGTCCCGCCCCCCCACCTCCCCAAAGCAACTCTGGTTGCATCTTCTGCACAAACAGCAGCCCCAGTGCCTGCTGCGCTTCAACGCTTGACAGATTCCACCTCCGTGGACAATAGGCTTCACATGAGCCTCCGTGAAGTTTACAAATCTGTGGGAAGAACCCTGGTCCATGCTGTCAGCTTCACACCATCTCGCCCTCCAGCAAAGGGCCTGACTCAAAGGAGAGCACAGACTCTGTTGCCGGCTATGGCAGAAGATTGTCCCCGAGGCAAGCCAGATTTTTCACTACTTAGCAAGTCATTCCACACTGGGACTCAGCCCCCTTGAATCCACAATGTGATGGCATAGCAAGACCCACTGAGCACCTCTCTGTTTACTTGGGTGAAAAACACATCCCTGGCAGCTCCAGTCCCACCCAAACTCACATCAAAGACTTGGAAACCCCTAGCTCGGCATACTCCATCCTTCAGCCGATGGGACACGGGCTGAGAACGGGTGGAGTCTGGGGACAGACAGGGGACCCCCAGCTGCAAGAGGGCTTTCCTGTGATCGCCATAGTGTTTTTTTGTTTTTTTTTCCTGCTGTACCAGGTCGTCTTTGCTGCCTGGGCTTTTCACTGGTTGTCGCAAGTGGGGGCTACTCTCCAGTTGCAGGGCACGGGCTTCTCATTGAGGTGGCTTCACGTGTTGCTCTCGAGGATTGAGGTCTCAGTAATTGCAAGTCCCAGGCTCTAGAGCACAAGCTGAGTAGTTGCAGCACATGGGACTTAGTTGCTCCACGGCATGTGGGGTCTTCCCGATCAGGGATCAAATCTGTGTCTCCTGCACTGGCAGGCAGACGCGTTCCCACTGAGCCACCAGGGAAGCCTCTGATCACTCCACTCTTACACCCCAATTTCCTCCCTGGATGATGATTCTGGTTTCTCACGACCAGAGTGTCACTCAACTGTGGGCAAATCTACAGACTTTTAGATGATAGAGAGAAAGTATGACAAAGTACAGTAGGATTTGGAATCAAATGGATTTGGTTCCATTCCAGCTACAATACTCTTAGCTCTAAGGTCTTGGGCAAGTTATGAAGGTATTTCTTGGTCTCAGTTTCTCAGTATGAGAGATGGGGATGATAATTTTCTAGTGAAGTTGTTATAAACATCAGTAATGGTTCTTAAAATGTTCAAAGAATAGGTCTTAATGCATGAAAAGTGTAAAAAAATCATCATGTCTAAATCTAGACATTTCAGGAACTGTTTTCAGGTCATCAGACAGGGATTTCATGCCCTCTTCTTGGTATCTCTGAGGGTTTCACCATTGCCTTCCAAGTACTGTTCTTCTTCTGTAACCAACACTTTGGTTGATTTGGTCTGGTTGCATCTCAACTCCAGGTTCACCTTCAGATACTATCCTGGACTCTTCTGACCCCACTTTGGAACTATAGGCCAAGTGTTCTCACCTACCCAGGCTGGGTCCCAGAGCCTTGGCTATGGAGAACTGGGTGAGGACTGATTCCATCAAGGTCACTATAGTGAAGCAAAGAAGCAGCCTAGCAGAAATTAGCATGGGGCAGTGAGCTAGGATGTGAAACAATGGTTACACTGACTTGCATTTGGAAGCCAAGGCACTGAGTCCCATTTCTGAGTGACCAACAAGTTGGTATGTTTTTTGATCAAACACAGCAACTTCCAGCCAAATTTGCATTCTCACCCTAAGGAGTTGAATGGGGGGGATGAAAGATCAATTATGAAATCCCTTGTCCCTGCTCCCTGATGTACAGCAGACCCTGTGCATAGAGGTTCAGGTAGGGAGTCATCAACACCGGCTGGGTGTCCATCACAGAGCCATGCGTTTCTCAGGGCATTCACTTTAGTAGGGAAGAAAGTCACTTTTTTTCAAAGGTGGGTGTTCAGGGTAGTGTTCAGTTCAGTTCAGTTCAGTCACTCAGTCATGTCCGACTCTTTGCAACCCCATGAATTGCAACATGCCAGGCCTCCCTGTCCATCACCATCTCCCGGAGTTCACTCAAACTCACATCCATCTAGTCGATGATGCCATCCAGCTATCTCATCCTCTGTCGTCCCCTTCTCCTCCTGCCCCCAATCCTTCCCAGCATCAGAGTATTTTCCAATGAGTCAACTCTTCACATGAGGTGGCCAAAGTACTGGAGTTTCAGCTTTAGCATCATTCCTTCCAAAGNCCTTTCTGGAAAGATTTTTAACTAATGAGTCAATTTCTTTAAAGGTCATTAGACTGTCCCAGGTTTTCTGTTGCATCTTTGGTGAGTTTTAAAAGTTGTCACAAAAATCTTTTTCCGTGTGTTTAATCATTAAAACTTTTGCAGTTATGACACCTTTTCAATTCTTAATATTGTTTATCTTTTTTATTTTTTCTCCCTCATCTCTTTATTTTCCCCTGATGAGTCATGTGAGGGAATTTTCTTTTAATTAAAAGACCTTTTTTTTTTTAAGGAACCAGCTTTTGGGCTCTGATCATTCTTTCTGTTGCCCTTTGGTTTGTGCCTTTAATTTCATCCTTAACTTTAATATATTATTCCTGCTGCTCTCATTGTATTTGTGTTGCCATTCTTTTGGCTTCTTAAATTGAATGCTCATGTCATTAATTTTCAGTCTATTTAATTCTAATATAAGCAATTAAAGGTATACAGTTTCCTTTCAGTATGATTTTAGTTACACCCCCAGAATTTTTATAAGGAATAATTTGCTATCACTTACTCATATTCATGTTTTGTAATTTCCACTATAATTTCTTCTTTGACACGTGAATGTTTGGGTATTTTAAATTTCCAAGTATCCAGACTTTTAATGGATAAACTTTTGTTATTAAATTTCTTACTTGAAACATTAAGGCCAGATAACATGGTATTCTTAGAATTTGTTGAGGCAAACACCCTCTTCCAACAACACAAGAAAAGACTCTACACATGGACACCACCAGATGGTCAACACCAANGGGAGAAATATCAATAACCTCAGATATGCAGATGACACCACCCTTATGGCAGAAAGTGAAGAGGAACTAAAAAGCCTCTTGATGAAAGCAAAAGAGGAAAGTGAAAAAGTTGGCTTAAAGCTCAACATTCAGAAAACTAAGATCATGGCATCCAGTCCCATCACTTCACTGCAAACAGAAAGAGAAACAGTGGAAACAGTGGCAGATTTTATTTTGGGGGCTCCAAAATCACTGCAGATGGTGACTTCAGCCATGAAACTAGAAGACGCTTACTCCTTGGAATAAAGTTATGACCTATCTAGACAGCATACTTAAAAGCATAGACATTACTTTGCCAACAAAGGGCTTTCTAGTCTAGCTATTGTTTTTCCAGTACTCATGGATGGATGTGAGAGACAGAAACCTGAGTGCCAAAGAATTGATGCTTTTGAACTGTGGTGTTGGAGAAGACTCTTGAGAGTCCCTTGGACTGCAAGGAGATCCAACCAGTCCCTCCTAAAGGAAATCAGTCCAGAATATGCATTGGAAAGACTGATATTGAATCTGAAACTCCAATACTTTGGCCACGTGATGCGAAGAGCTGACTCATTTGAAAAAACCCTGATGCTGGGAAAGATTGAAGGTGGGAGGAGAAGGGGATGACAGAAAATGAGATGGTTGGATGGTATCACTGACTACATGGAGATGAGTTTGAGTAAACACTGGGAGTTGGTGATGGACAGGGAGGCCTGGCGTGCTGCAGTCCATAGGGTTGCAAAGAGTCAGGCATGACTGTGAGACTGAACTGAATTGTCACTGTTTATATTGTTTCCCTATCTATGTGTCATGAAGTGATGGGACCAGATGCCATGATCTTTTTCTGAATGTTGAATTTTAAGCCAACTTTTTCACTCTCCTCTTTCACTTTCATCAAGAGCCTTTTTAGTTCTTCTTCACTTTCTGCCATAAGGGTGGTGTCGTCTGCATATCTGAGGTTATTGATATTTCTCCCAGCAATCTTGATTCCAGCTTGTGCTTCATCAGGTCCAGCGCATCTCATGATGTACTCTGCATAGAAGTTAAATAAGCAGGGTGACAATATATAGCCTTGATGTACTCCTTTTCCTATTGGAACCAGTCTGTTGTTCCATGTCCAGTTCTAACTGTTGCTTCCCAACCTGCATACAGGTTTCTCAAGAGGCAGGTCAAGTGGTCTGGGATTCCCGTCTCTTTCAGAATTTTCCACAGTTTATTGTGATCCACACAGTCAAAGGCTTTGGCATGGTCAATAAAGCAGAAGTAGATGTTTTTCTGGAACTCTCTTGCTTTTTTGATGTTCCAATGGGTGTTGGCAATTTGATCTCTGGTTCCTCTGCCTTTTCTAAAACCAGCTTGAACATCTGNCAAATATACCTGTAAAATATTGTAAGAACTTAAGTGAAAAAAATTTCTTCCTAGGAAAGGTGAACTGAGTGTACACATGAAAGCTGTTATCATTTGAGCTGTATCTAGAAAAATGAAATGATTTCCTAATGAGAGCTAACCAAGTAGTAATTAAAGTTGTTTCAGACAGAGAAATCAACGTAAATATTGACACAGAGCTTTACAAATACATGGGGATTTGGGGAAAGATAGTCTAGTCCAGTGTTTCCTCAATCTTCTTTTTATTAACACTCCTCTCCCCAGAAGGAGATTTTTGAGAAATTTTTAATAACTTCCTCACCCCATGAAATTAAACAGTAAGAATGAAAATTTGGATGCATACATTTAGGATTCAGCGACTCACAACAAATGTGGTAGCTAAGAATGGTTTTCCTATTCAGAGCGATTTTAAACCTGGGGGAAATATCACCCCTTTGGGAATGCATGATCTAATCTTTTAAGATTTTAAGCAAGTGGAGTTTTTGAAAATGACTCAAGCAATGCTGAGGAGATTGGAGAAGTAATACGTTCCCAGATATCATGGAAACTGATGAGTGATTCTAAAGGTTCTGAAACTCCATGATAAGAGTGGTAGAAAGTTGTGGCATACTCAGGAGACAGAGTAATTTATTTGAAAACAGTAGGTAACGGAAGGACTTCCCAGGTGGCGCTAGTGGAAAGGAAACTGCCCGCCAGTGCAGGAGACATAAAAGTCGCAGATCCCATCCCTGGGTCGGAAGATGCGGTGAGAAGGAAATGGCAACCCACTCCAGTGTTCTTGGCTGGAGAATCCCATGGACAGAAGAGCCTGGCAGGCTACAGTCCATGGGGTCGCAAAGAGTCAGACACAACAGCGATTTAACACAACCCAGGTAACAGAGGAGCACAACAGGAAGAAAATGCAGACAAGTATTTTTATCATATTACAGTAGAGCTGAAATATCAGAGAAAGGCTAAATTAATTTTTAAACATAGAAGCATGCTTTATAGAATGATTCTTCTTAACATTACATTCTAAATCTGTGGCAATGGTTAACCCACATAGAATGTACATATTTTTGTGATACAGTATACTCATATGGGTTGCCACTTGGTGAAATCCTTCTGGATTCTTCCTCCTTCCCAACCTAAAATAATACACTGGCTGTTTAGGAAACTCAGTTAAGTCTTCAGAAACAAAAGATTACACTTTTCTCATACTATTTATTTATGAATACTTTCTGGCTTAGTCCATTGTCTTTATTCAGATCATAATCATATAATTTAATTGTCTTTTTACCCCACAATGATGAGAATTATTTGCATGTCAGTCATTGTACACTAATAAAATATTTCAGATGAAGATTTAGCAAATGATAATAAACAACATTTATTTTTTATCGACACAGTAGCAATTATTTCCTCATTCTCATTTTTATAATGGCATTAGGTTAGATTTTGATTTCTAGGCACATTTCCAGACATTGTCAATCCCGCATATAAATGAACAACTCATTCCACACTCTTTAGCATATTCTGAAATAACAATCTACTAAAGGTAATAGCCAGATTGCATGTGTTTTATTTTCACTAGTCATTTTAGATTTTAGAATTTCTGAAAGTATAGTAGATGTACTTAGATCCACCCAGGGCAAGATCATACCTGGAGCTAGTTCATACCCAGTGCTGGAGGCGTGGGCTGTACAAATAAGCAATGCTGCCGGTGGCTGGTCCAATCTCATATTGTTTATGGTGCGATGATGGTGAATACATATTGTTGCAGTCAGGAGACAGAGGCTGTCTCTAATCAGGTTTGTTTTTTTTTTTCATTAGCATAAAAAAGCTGCAGATGAATTTTGGTAAGGGATGTAGAGAACAACGGAGAGAAACCAGTGGATGTCTTTTGTCTTTATTATCAGATCTCATTACATTCCAATAGTAGGGAGCAATTATTCACAGAGAAAAGTAAATGAGGATCATAATGACACTTAAAAAGAGTGTCAACAGTGATGAAAACCATCCAGATAGAAGACTTGAATGTGTGTCTGTGTGTGTGAGAGAGAGCCTTTTGGAACAAATTGCATTATTACACACACACATATATATATATATATATATACATATACATACTTTATGGCTGATTATAAACTCCTAATGCCAAGGGTAACTAGCATCTATGTTTTATTTCATTTATACGTTTCCTATTTTGTAATGGAAGCTTTATTTCTTACATAATTTTACAAAAATATTTAGTGTTCATAGCAAATTCCTAGTGAGAACTGTCAGTTTGATTTAAATTGGAGCTAATAGTAATTTTGTATTTGTTACATAAGATAGCAATCGTTATTACAGCAGGTTTCTGTCAGGTATTTATTTTCTAAATTCTGATCATTACTGTTTTACCTAGTGGGCCTTTATTAATCAGTGCCACCAATTTAACATTTTGAAAAGAAATCTCAAAATTACATATCTTAATTTCAAGCTAGTTACTACTGACTTGAAGATATCAGAGTAAAAGCACATATCATCTACTTCACTGAATTAATTACAGCAGATATAAGAACATTTAGTTGTATTCTTGTTCCCCTTGGTCCTACTCTTCAGTCTCATTTGCCTCTGATGCTGTCTGTGTTATTCTTGTCTGCCTTCCCGTTGCATTTATTTATCCTTCCTTTGTAGCATCCTCTTGTCAGTGTCCATCAGCTGGCTTCTTTGCTTTTCTTTCTCATCAGTATGCTATGTCTTCCTTATTATGCATTTTTGTCTTGTGTTTTCTTCCACTTCTACATCATTTTCATTGAACACTCTCCTCTTGTCTGCCTCCTGACTTCTTTCTTTTCTCTAGTAAAATTGGAAGACATCAGCAGCAATGATTTTTAGTATTTTCACTTCCTGCACTTACACATACATACTGATAAATATTGAGTAGTATTTGTTTTTTCTTGGGACAGTGCTTTTTTCTTAATTTGGAGTAGGATTATTTAAAATATATCTCAAGTCAGCACTTAAGGAAAGGTATGAAAAATAATACAAACAATTATACCTGTTCCTTTCCTGAAATGTTATAATTTTTTGTAATTTTATAAAATTATAAAACATGGGTTTCTAACCATATATATATGCATATATCCACTCTATATCTTATCCTTATAATTTAATTATGTTTAAACTGCAAAGTTTAGTCATGAAAACTTTGTGTCTCCCCAGTTCAAGTGTCCAGCTTTTCTCTGTAATTTAATTCACTGAAACAAGTGAGAAACTTGGGTTTCAATCAGTTTTTCTATCTAGAACATCAACCTCAATACTAGCATTTATGATACTAAATATATACATTCTTAATTTGTACTTGCTGAGTACTATTATCCATGGGATTCTCCAGGCAAGAATACTGGAGTGGGTTGCCATTTCCTACTCCAGGGGATCCCTCCCAACCCAGGGATCAAACTAGCATCTCCTGGGTCTTCTGCATTTGCAGGAGACTGGATTGGGAAGATCTCCTAGAGAAGGGAATGGAAACCCTCTCCAGTATTCTTGCCTGGAAAATTCCGTGGAAAAAAGAGCCTGGCAAAAGAGTCAGATACCACTGAGTGGCCAAGACTTCCACTTTTCTTTCACCTGGAATGCCCTTTAATGAAAATATATACACACTGTGAATTTGTTCTTGCTGAATACTATTACCATCAGTCCTGGAGTTTTGCTCTGTATTTTATACAGATGACTAAAGATCACTACAGTTGGGGATTTATGTGCCAAATAAGATGTCTTCCAAAGAAAAGTATACAGAAAGAAAGAGCAAATTTTTAGGCCAAAGGTAAAGCTAGCTTAGAAAATGTGTTGCTTAGCCTTATAATCCAAAATACTGACCTATCTCCTGTTGTAAAATACAGCCCTTTGAACTCATATATTCAGTTTTACCTGAAAGAAGTAGATAATGGATTGCTGGATCTACATAACTGTCTTCAACCCTTGTCCACTTAGTCAGTTAAAAAATAACACATAAAACAAGGAAATAGGGAAGCTGCTGCCGCTGCTGCTAAGTCACTTCAGTCATGTCCAACTCTATGCAGCCCGATAGACAGCAGCCCACTAGGCTCCCCCGTCCCTGGGATTCTCCAGGCAAGAACACTGGAGTGGGTTGCCATTTCATTCTTCAATGCACGAAAGTGAAAAGTGAAAGTGAAGTTGCTCAGTCACATCCGACTCTTCGCGACCCCATGGACTACAGCCTACCAGGCTCCTCCTTCCATGGGATTTTCCAGGCAAGAGTACTGGAGTGGGCTGCCATCGCCTTCTCTGGGAAATAGGGATATTAGTAGGCAAATGGCTACATTTCCTCTGGGTGACAAAACTATACTTTTTCCAACTCTAGGTGTCTACTTCTTATCAGCTCCCCTCCCCACATCTTCCTTAATGTGCGGTATAAAGTAGAACAGTAGGCCTCATTATGGACTTTGTCAGAGGGAAAGAAATCTTCTTCTACATTTCTAGGTTCTTCTGGCTGGCCTAAGAGTTAAATTGACATAATGACAGATTAACCAGAGAAAATTAAACTAAAAATTTAACATTTATACATGGGAGAGACCCAAGAAAACTGAGTAACTCACCAAAATAATTGATACCCTTGTGTTAAATAACGCTTCTTGATAAAGACAAAAGAGGATGTTGGGGTAGTGATTTAGGACTTCAGAGGGGAAGAAGGCAATTCACAGGGAGCTGCAGAAGCAATTGTTTGGCAAACAAACATTTACTGGGCCATACAGAGACAACAGAACACAGAGTAGACTCTGCTCTTCAGGCTTTGCAGAGGTTCCATCCCCATCCCCCTCAACAAATTCAACTCCTATAACTTGCACATATCTCTGTTAATAGCTCTTTTCAAGGACAGGCCCTTTATCTAAATTCTTAGACAACTAAAGGGAAGTTAAAAAAAAAGACCATGAAATCAAAGCAGTCAATCCTAAGTGAAATCAACCCTGAATATTCTTTGGAAAAACTGAGGTTGAAGCTGAAGCTTCAGTATTTTGGCCACCTGATACTAAGAGCCGACTCATTGGAAAAGACACTGACACTGGAAAAGATTGAGGGAAGGGGGAAAGATTGAGGGAAGGAGGAAAGGGGGACAAGAAAGGATGATTGAATGGCATCACCAACTCAATGGACATAAGTTTGAGCAAACTTCTAGAGATAGTGAAGGGCAGTGAAGCCTGGCATGCTGCAGTCCATACAAAGAGTTGGACATGCCTTAGTGACTAAACAACAACAAACAAAAGAAAGACCTCCATAAGTCTTATATTTCTTAAAAAGAACCAGCCTAAATTAATCTTCCCACCAAAGAAGTCATTTTGGGGTAGCAAATTATGCTCTGCTCCCTCACAACTTCATTATGATCCTGATAAAAGAAGTCACCCATAAAGGATATTTTCTATTTAAGATGTTGATTTCTCAGGAGAAGGCCATTTGCTCGATTTTTATTTGAGTGAATTATATATGATATAAATATGTATATATGTCAAATATTTATATTTATGTGTTTTCATATACAAAAGTAATTAGTAGATATACTGTACACATGTTTAACTCCTGCTGACTTTACAGATCCTGTTTCTAATCTTCTTGGCCATTTTTGATAGAAATAAATTTAAGACTAAGTTTAAAATTTTGAACTACATATGGCAAAACAAGATTTTCATTCTACCTCAACATCTTTCCTTGTTTCTGTTTGATCTGGGCAGGAGTAAAGAACAGACTCCATGAGCCTGGTTCATTCAAGTTCTGTTGTCAATGTGCTCAACATTATAAAGAGGATGGTTTGTGTGTGTGTGTGTTTTAAAGAATCTGGAAGTTGCAGTAACACAGTGGGACTAGTAAAAAAAAACTATTGCCAGTTTTCTGAGGTGAAGCCAAAATGATGATGCTCTCCAAAATGAAGCAGAATAGTAACTGTGTATGAGCCTGAAAAGTGACCAAGATCTCGAGAGTATAGGGCTTAGGACTCTGGGACATTATGACTAAAGTTGAGAAGATGGAGATGATGGAAAAACAGACTCTATATAGCCTGAAAGTCAGGCAGACAGCACTGAGTGGATTTCCTACTGTATCTAAACGTAAAACCCTTTGTTCTTTGTCTTTCTTTCAGTCTGGTGTGAGCCTGGAAAGAGAGCACACCACTTCTGTATCTCCCAGACCATTGCTAATAGGGGTGCAGGGAAGATGGGAAGCTCAGCTCTGAAATTTAGGATTACTTGCTACAAGTCAACTTGCCGACTGACCCCTGGCTTGAATGGATAAACATGTCAGTCCTGGTGAACAAATCCATAAATGATAAACAGAAGTGGCCTGTGCTCTTATAGGACTTGTCTTTGTCAAGTGGTGGTTATCATTCTCCTTGGGTCTGTAAGGACTGGCACTTCTGGGGAAGTTGAAACTCAGTTATATATGGTCACCTAGTAAGTCACTTGGATTAACCGAGTGACTTCTTCAGTGGGGTTTTTCTTTGGTTCGGGTCTTGGAGAATTTGGCAATGAAATACACTCAAAATATTAGGAAATATACTGCTTATAGTTAACAGCAATAATCCCCTGGTGCATTGTATTCTCTCAAAAGGTTTAAATGCATGTTCACAACTGCTGACCAGCAGGAAAAGCTACTACAGGCACCCTAAGGCCGAAACAGGAGAGAAGTAAGGAGAATGCCTCAGGGTTCAACAGAGGAAGGCTTCAATCCCTATGGGAAGCATACAGCAGCAAGACTAAATTGGACTGGCCAAAAAATTCATTCGGATTTGTTGCTTCCCCTCCCGGTTGCTCATCAGCAAAGAATGATCCCGGAATGTGTGAAACATGGGTTCGATCCCTAGATCAAAAGATCCCCGGGAAAAGGAAATGGCTACCCACTCCAGTCTTCTTGCCTGGGAAATCCCTTGGACACAGGAGCCTGGTGGACTGCAGCCCATGGGGTTAAAAGAGTCAGATATGACTTAGCAACTAAACCACCACCAATATTACCGATAAACCATACTAAGTGGCAGTTGAATGAAGTCCATTTGGAGATGTTAGGTGTCGAGAGGAAGAAAGTCTAGGCCCCAAAGAACAAAAATAAAATTTGCACTGTAGGTACTAAAAGAATGTAAAAAGAGATAAGCAGGAAATGACAGGTAGCTGAGAAGAACCAAGAGGCCATATGGGTTATCAGAATGGTGGAAGTCTGGCAGTAAGGGAGTCATTTTTGCAGAAGCAGAATGGACTTCATTCACTGGACTTCACCCCACATGTGCCACAATCTTTATAGATTCTGTCATCACTGCCTTTGTATGAAAGTCAGCTAGGACACTTCCTTGATGCTCAGGTTCAGTCCTTTTAATGTGCGCTTCAGTTATTGCTGTTCTTCAGTTGCTCAGTTATGTCTGACTCTTTGCAACCCCAATGGACTGCAGCGCACCAGGCTTCCCTGTCCTTCACAATCTCCCAGACAGAGCTTGTTTAAACTCATGTCCATTGAGTCAGTGATGCCATCCAACCATCTCATCCTCTGTCATCCCCCTCTCTTCCTGCATTTTATCTTTCCCAGTATCAGGGTATTTTCCAATGAGTCAGCTCTTCATATCAGGTGGTCAAATTATTGAAGCTTCAACTTCAGCAACAGTCCTTCCAATGAGTATTTAGGATTGATTTCCTTTAGGATTGACTGGTTTGATCTCCTTGCAGTCCAAGGGACTCTCAAGAGTCTTTGCCAACATCACAGTTTGAAAGCATCAGTTCTTCAGCTTCAGTTATGGTGACAGACACAATTTTATGCCAGGACACATCAGAAGTCAAAGAATTTTACACAGTTTCTGGAACATTATGATGTATGCTTATAAAGACGTAAGGTTCATTTCAGTTCAGTTCAGTCGCTCAGTCGTGTCCGACTCCTTATGACCCCATGTACCGCAGCACGCTAGGGCTCCCTGTTCATCACCAACTCCTGGAGCCTACCCAAATTCATGTCCATTGAGTCGGTGATGCCATCCAACCATCTCATCCTCTATTGTCCCCTTCTCCTCCTGCCCTCAATCTTTCCCAACATCAAGGTCTTTTCAAATGAGTCAACTCTTCACATGAGGTGGCCAAAGTATTGGAGTTTCAGCTTTAACATCAGTCCTTCCAATGAACACCCAGGACTGATCTCCTTTAGGATGGATTGGTTGGATCTCTTTGCAGTCCAAGGCACTCTCGAGAGTCTTCTCAAAAGAAAGCTTAATGTTACTTCTTACTTGACAATGCTTCCCATGTAGGTTAATGTATCAAGTAAGTCTAATTAGTTTAACAAACCTTTTAGAGTGTTTCGGGGGCCCTCTGGAAAAATCCTAAAGTTTCTTCCAAGTTAAAAAAATAAAAATAAAACACTTTATATTTAGAATTTTATTTTGGGAAAATTGTCAAAGATATGAAAAGGTTTGGACATGTCTAAATGGGATCACAACTCCATGGGAAATGATATTTGTCTATTTAGCATATGAAAGAAAATTAAGTTCTGTTTTACATAACTATACTTTTGATAGTAAAACTTAATTTTAATAATCTTTATTACAATAATTCAGTTTTAGCCAGCTTGATTGCATAAGGTAAAATTGTTTTTCTTTTCAACCTTTTGTATACTTTGAGTTTGTCCTTTAGCATCTGAAGTTCTAATTTAGATAAAATTACTCTAATTTTCCTTAACAAAATGCATCTTCACTCCTCATACCTCTTCTTAGACAAAAACACATTCTGCTTTTCTTGCATACAAAAATGTTTCCTTTCATGATTTTAGTAGCTTTAGTTACATTAGAATCCTTAACCCTTAGAAACTGTAATTTCCATTTAGAAGCTAAACAATCATAAACTGTCTCTTACATTAACGTTCTTTAGGTTGACAAGTTTATAATCACTTATAATTTCTAGAAATGTGTTTTCTCATGGAAAATTTCTCAGCATGACATTGAACATCTTACTTTCTATATAATAAGCAACCAAAGTAGATAAACCTACATTCATTGGTGTCTCGGTACTTTTATTCTTATTTTGGAATACTATAGCTCTTCTGTCAATTTCCATCATTTAACTTGACTTAGCAAAACACTAAAGTTTCAAGGTACCAAAAATAATTGGAAATATATTTTTAAGTGTGTAAGCCGTAAAATATAATTGTTACTAAAAAAGTTTATAAATTCTTAAAATAGCTACATCTATTTAAGTTATTTGCTCCCAAAAATTAGGTTTAGATTACCTAAGAAAATGTCTTCAAATCCAGTTACTTTTCATGCTGAAAAATTGGAAGAAACTAGGCAGAATAAAAGTATTGCACTTAATGACGATAACTCTAAAATGGGGATTCCCTGGTAGCTCAGCTGATAGAGAGTCTGCCTGTAATGCAGGGGAGACCTCAGTTCAATCTCTGGGTTGCGAAGATCCTCTGGAGGAGGGTATGACAACCCACTCCAGTATTCTTGCCTGGAGAATCCCCATAACAGTGGAGCCTGGTGAGCCACAGTCCACGGTGTCACAAAGAGTTGGACATGACTGAGTGGCTAAGCACACACACTCTAAACATGTCTGTTTTAATTAAACCAAAAAGCAAGCTAACTTTTTATTTATTAAAGATTATTTTAGATCCCATGAGCTTGAAAGAATCATTTGATTAGCTTCTCTGTTTCTGATGAGATTTAGAATAGCCAGTCTTCAGAGGTGCTTGACCCCCAGCCTTCTTTAATTATGAGAGCTCAATTTACAGATTAAGTTTAGATAATACCATCTGACGGTAGGAAAATATAGCACATCCTCAACATATATGTGTGTTGTTTAGACAAGACACTTAAAGCTTATAATTACTAAAATATGTAGAGAAGATTTGTAAGATTTCTTAATTAGCCAGATTTCCAAATAGCCTCTCCCTCCTTTTTCTCCTTCTGATGAAAAGCATTTGCATTTCAAGCAATGGATTTTAAGTTCTAGAAAAGATAGGGGAGGAGCACCTACCTCACAAAGGGATCCATGATTTCTCCAAGATGGAATTTTGAGGGATGGCACATATTCTCAGGACAGTTCTGTTCGTAATGTCTTAATATCTACAGGTATTTGGGGGAAAAGAGAGGAGGTTTTTGGATTGGCAAAAAGGACCAACTCATGCATCTACCCATTTGTTAAGTGTTTCTTTCTTTCTGGGTACATTTATTTTAGGAGAGAAGACCTAAGAAAATTCCTGCCAGGCTTTGGATATCAGTTAGGATAGGAGTTCAGTCAGACTGGTGGCCTCTATTTTATTTTCCACCTTTTTTACCCACTTAACTCAAGAGATAATTCATTTACAAAAACTTGTGTATTCTCCTCAGGTTTAAGAAATTCTTTAACTATGAACCATAGGTTGGCCTTTGACTTAGGAGTGAAAGATATCTGAAGAGTGTTGCCTGTAGCTTTGGGTGGTCTAATTTTAAAATGAATTTTAGCTAGATAAAGGAGGATAGAAGGGAGCAGTAGAAGTTACCTCAGTTTTATAGGTCAGTCTTATAGTCTTCTGTTTTAGGCACATCTTGTCTATTTAATTTTTTATAACTCTTTTGTAATAAAATTTTCAATGAAGCTATTTCGAAATCTCAGAATCTTTGAAGGTTTCTACATAATCCTTTTATGTGCTTTTTCTATTTTTTTTTTTAATCTGTTTGGAATGTTCCCAATAATGGCCATTATAATTCAAGACTTTTGATAAAACTTTGCCATTTTGCTCAATATATGCAGCTTCCAGGACCAAGGCTCTTAAACATAATATAAGCAGGTGTGCCAGAAGGTGGCATACTCAACTCTTTAGACATAAAGATTCTCTTCTTTTAGCTAGGACTTTGAATTTATCAGAGCCACACTTAGCAATATCTGGGTACTCCTGAAATTCTCATTAGCAACTAGCCTTTATTTAATATCAGTCTGAAGCTTCCCACTGGGCCCTGTCCAGCTCAAATTGAACCCAATCTTAACTAGGACCCAGTCCAGTTCTTAAATCAGACCCAGTCCATATCTGACTGGAAGAAACACGAACCATTGAAGCAACAATCCTCAGAGAATGAGACTGTGGGCCAATTCCACACAAATGAAGAGCTGCAGTTGCCACTGACAGTTCCCACCGTAGAAGACAGAGGAAGACTCCAGACCAATGGGGAATCACAGACTGAACTGTCAGCAGGTCCCAACAGGGAATCCAGGAACAGATCTTAGGGCTGGGGTTTTCCACTGTGGAGTTGCTGTCTGGAATCTGGGGAGAATTGTCTGTCAGCTCAACCTGATCTGCCTCCATAAAGGAAAACCAAGTAGATCAGGGGCTTTAACACAAAAAGTGGAACCTAACCAAGAGGAACTCACAATGACCTTTGGAAATGGTAAAAAAGATAGTGAACTCAAAAGTGTTCCCAGAGTGCCATACCTGCCATTTAAAGTTCACTTCAGATCCTACTGTTGCCACCAGTTTGTCAAAAAAACAGAATTCAACTGAGTAAATTTGAACAGTTAATTTGCTTTATTCATGAATTTATTCTAATTTTGCAATTCATGAATTAGACAGGCTCCCATATAGTAACCAGAAGGGCACTCAGAGGGATTGGGCAAAATGAAAGATTTTAATAGGAAGGAGGAAGCAGGCACAGGAACTATTAACAACAACAACAACAACAAAAACAAAAACAAACAGAGATTATTTTTGGGACAGGACATCTTGTGGTTGATGATGGGGAGAGAACAGCAAGGGTTTTACCATGTGGAATTACTTTTCTTCCTCTGAGGCATGGAGACAGATTACCTCACTGCTGCTAACTAGAAAATTTTGGACTGAGTGAAGAACTGCATTTCTGGTGAAGGTTGGAATTACAGTTAGGTTAGGTATTATATCTAAGTTTGATATTGTTGGTTTAGTTCTCTCCCTCTGTTCCTGTCTCACAATAACAATGATTTGGACTGATGGACTGACTACAGCTCAAGCAGGCAGGATTTCACAGCTCCTGTATCATCACACCAATAACTCAAAGCAAGGGACTGTTTACAGTCACAGCTCAGACAGATATTTTATTAAACAGATAAGGGATAGTACACTCCTGAGACATGGGAGCAGGCCAACCCCAGAAGAGTGGCCATGATTCCTCTTGGCTTCCCATTTTATACTTCCTCCTCGGTTTTGCCCTGTGCAAAACAGGGCTTGCACTCGCTATCAAAAAGGAAAGAGAATGCAAATGGGTATATACTCAGGGCTATTGACAGTTATGAGTTACCTAGCAACAGACTCTAGTGTGATGTCTTTCCCATAATTCAGTCTGTTATAATCATGTATATGTATGTATAGAGTATTTACAAACCCTTAATGGACTCCTAGCAGCCTAAGGTTACTTGAGGACACAGCTGTGCATCAAGGGCTCATGTGCAGAAACTGGAGAAGCCCTGTGGTTAGTTTGGTAGCATATTTGTAAGCTCTCCTGGGCAGATGTCTGGGGTGGGATTTAGAAATCAGTTTGCATCCTTTTTGCTAGGCCACCCCTTGATCTTGCCTAACTTCCTAACTAACAGTATCATGAACTTTAACACAAGTGATGCCATTTGGAACCTGTGGTTTTTCTCTTTAAGAAAATTAGGAAAGTAATGTCTAAAACCATCATCCTAGTACCATCTTTAGACTTTTCAATACAAATATGCATCATTTTACAGAATGATGTATTTCTGAAAAGCCATGTGTATTTTTACATTCAGTGAAACTGTATCGCACATTAAATTTATTTAGGAGAGGCGTTACTATAATTTCAAAGTGAAATATTTTGCAAGGTGAACAATTTTAGTTTTAAGTAAATATTTATAACCTAATGTTTCTGAAAGTTAATTTTCATGCACCAAAACTACTTAAAGATGAACAGACTACTTCAAGTCCTCAACAAGACAGAATAGCCAAACTCCTCAGCATTCTTCATGCTGAGTACAGCTAAAATTATGAAAGAAAAAAAAATACACTTAAGACTGTACTGGAGAGAAGAAGGCAGTCCAGCTAGAGACTTTGTAACTGAGGAATGACAAGACAGTGAGTTCACGGGGTTTTCTTTTTGCCTTCTTTATCTTTGATTGTGTCCTGAAGAAGCCCACAGCCTAAAAACATCAAGATCAGACTAAAAATAAAAGCCCCAAGAAAAACATTTTTTCTCCAGCCAGACAACTGGGAAAGGGGAAGCCTGGAAGAACAGAAAGCTGCTGGATATGATTTCCCTACTCCAAGTAAACACCTTGGGAAAGACTTGTGGTCCACCTATACATACCTTCACAAAGGTTGTTTGTGAAGCAGAGACTTCCATCTTCCCCTCCCCACAGGGTGGTGTGAGAGAACACTGAGAAAAAGCCAGAGCTTTCACCAACACTCACCAGTGCAACCCTACCCTCTATCACTTCATCCTGACCCCTCCCAGCAGGGGTAGAAGAGGTGTTTGGACCCCTACCATCTGGCATTAATGAGAGCCCCTCTGCTTCCCTGTGAGATGATGTTTTAAGAGGCTGCCTGGGAAGACAGGACTTTTACCCCCTTCAATTGAGGAAAGGTACATGGTGCCTGGTGTACTATTTTTACAATGCCCTTTGAATATATAATTACTTAAAAAAAGAAAAAGTTAAAAAAAAAAAGAGAGAGAAATACATTTATCAAATTTTGAAATTGTTGCTCAAAGTTGATTTCCAAAAAAATACTCTGTATTTTCCTTTCAAATGTGAAATGAAGGCTGACACACAGAAAATACATTCACATTTGCAAAGTTCCTAATTCTGTTAGCTGCCTCACCACATACATTAACCCTTCATTTTTAAGATACTGGGTTAAATGTAGATCCTGAAGATCTAAACCAATCACATGTACTAAAATAGGGTAATCAAGAAAGAAGAGATAATAATACATTTTGGAAGATGGAAAGTAGATGCAAAATTGGAACTGATGATTTAGGCAAGAGGAAGCCTCAGCTTGACTTTCTTCTGTTAGTTGTAACATGTGAGAAGGAATCCATTCTGTGTGTCAAACACTCAAAAAGCTAGTTCATAAAGATAGATGCTCTCCAGTATTCATAGCAGCATTATTTACAACTGCCAAGATATGAAAGCAACCTAAGTGTCCATCAGTAGATGAAAGGATAAAGAAGACGGCAGTACAGAATACAAATCAGCCATAAAAAATAATGAAATTTTGCCATTTGCAACAACATGGATGAACTTAAAGGGCATTATGCTTAAGTGAAGTAAGTCAGAGAAAGACAAATACTGTATGCTATCACTTATATGTGGAATCCAGAAATATAACAAATTAGTGACTATAGCAAAAAATTAGACTCACATGTACAGAGAGTAAACTAGGGGTCACCAGAAGTAGAGGGAGCAAAAGTATAAAGGTATGGATGAAGAGGTATAAGCTATTATATATAAAATAAGCTGCAAGGATATATTATACAGCATGGGAAATATAGCCAGTATCTTATAATAACTGTAAGTGGAATAGAACATTTAAAATTGTGAATCATTATATTATGTACTTGTAGCTTATATAACATTACTGTATATCAACTGCACCTCAATTTTAAAAAAAACAACAATTCTGAGATAGATACTTGGGAAAAAGAGAGTTTAGGAAGTTTGAAAGTATTCTTGAAAATGTAGAAATAGCTTAGAATAAAAATACATATGTACAATGAGAAAAATATGGAAAAATTCCAAGTAAGATTTTAAAGATAGAACAAAAATGAAATGGCAAATTTGGAGAGGAAACTTTGCTTCAAAATATTTAATACTATTCTATTTCTTTTTATTCATAAATATGTATTGAGAACAAAATAGACAAAATATCTGCACTCAGAATGCTTAACATGGGAAGAAAGGAGGCAATAAAAATTATGCACAATATAATTTAGAATTAAGTTAATTGTAATAGTTCAGTTCAGTCACTCAGTCATGTCCGACTCTTTGCGACCCCATGAATCACAGCACGCCAGGCCTCGCTGTCCATCACCGTCTCCTGGGGTTCATTCAGACTCATGTCCACGAGTCAGTGATGCCATCCAGCCACATCATTTTCTGTTGTTCCCTTCTTCTCCTGCCCTCAATCCCTCCCAGCATCAAAGTCTTTTCCAATGAGTCAAGTCTTCACATGAGGTGGCCAAAGTATTAGAGTTTCAGCTTTAGCATCATTCCTTCCAATGAACACCCATGGCTGATCTTCAGAATGGACTGGTTGGATCTCCTCGCAGTCCAAGGGACTCTCAAGAGTCTTCTCCAACATCACAATTCAAAAGCATCCATTCTTTGGTGTTCAGCCTTCTTCACAGTCCAACTCTCACATCCATACATGACCACTGGAAAAACCATAGCCTTTACTAGATGGACCTTAGTCGGCAAAGTAATGTATCTGCTTTTGAATATGCTATGTAGGTTGGTCATAACTTTTCTTCAGAGGAGTGCTGGGGTCCAGCCCCAGTGGATCCAGGGAATTCGAAGCAGGGATGGCGTTGGCGAGGAAAACTTATTTATTTATTAATATAAAAATATAAGATTAGATTAGGAAGAAATAGTGTAGTTGGAAAATTTAGTGAAGAAAAGAGGCTGATTAACTTGGTCTATGTGGAAAACCAATAAAGTTCCAGACAAGGAACTTGCACCGTCTACATTGGGCCACAGGCGTCCGCTTGAATATCAGGGGGTGCCCCACCTTGGGCTCCCTTTCACGTGGGTCTCAGAAGCCTGGGCAAGTAAGTAGACTCAGTGAGGCTCCACGTTCCAAGGGATCAGCCTGAAAAGGAGAGGGAGAGAGCAAGAGAAAGAATCGACACAGGGGAGGCCAGGTTTATGCAAAAACCCCCCTCCACTTTATTATTCAAAAGGTGTTTATATACCCTAAATTTTACATAATAGAAAATACAGAGTCACGCAGTGCGGGGGGCGCTCTGCAGAAAGAGAGAGGCAGTGAACTTCCCTCAGCAAAGCTGAGAGGTCCCGAGGAAAGGTGAGCCTGCTGTCCGCCCCCCAGCCCCTCGGCAAGCGAGAGACAATCAGACGCGACAGGGGTTCTGTCTGAGCAGTTCCGCTTTATTGTTGCAGGCTCCCAGCTTATATAGACAAGCAGGAGGGTTTTTAGGAGGGACTTTCCATAGTTACACCAATCACGTTAAAGATCAAATCATGCACCTTCATTATAACAGGAGTCTATGGTGATCACCCACTGTTTACGTGCACGGAAATCAAGAGAGCCAATCAAACACTTTGACAAACAACATGGATCACGGCCCCATCTCTTCTGCCAGGCACCATCTTAAGTTTCTGAACACAAAGCTAGCCCCTTTCTTTTTAAGGTTTCCCATGTAGGGCCCCACAACGCAGGGGCAGCAGTCCTGGCCCTTTCTGTATATCTTTTTGTATACAAAAGGTCTCAGGTGATTTATATTATCTTCTGGCCAAGAGCTTGCTAAGAGTTTTTTGGCTCTCTTTCTTAATGAATGTTAATCTCGTTTCCCCTGAAGTGTTTTTCTTTAATCTACATCTCCTTAAAGCACTAAGTTACATCTCTATAGAACAAAGGCGCAGTGGGCTATAACAAAGAAGGTACTTAACTCAAAGATCTAATGTTGCTACTTCTTTTTTCTATATATCAAGTATATCAACAAATAAAAGATATGAAAATTTGGCAGCAAGTATTGGCTCAACAAATGGAACCTTTAATCAGTCCTATTCTAATGATTTTGACTCCTTGGAAGCCACTAAATTCCTAGGATGTTTTAAGCTTCTTGTGCCTCCTGCAGTCAGGAGGCCTCAAACAGTCACATGTGCAGCTGTAGGAGTCCTGCAGGCAGGCTAGAAAGCCATCAGAGGGGCTTTTGGATTGAAACACTCTTTCAAATGCAGAAGACTAAAGCCTTGAGATGACTTTTTCCAGAGTGTGTCAGGAGAGTGGAAAAGTACAATACAATAAGGTAGGCATATTCTTATTTTGGGGGGTACATGCTCAGGAAATACCAGGGGGAAAACCTGAGATCTGACTCGACCTTGCACATCAGATCTCTGTCACATGACCTTGTCACGAGTGGGATTCCTCACTCTGGCTCTCGGCAAAGGAGTAAGCGTCTTTTAATTTCATGGCTGCAATCACCATCTGCAGTGATTTTGGAGCCCCCCAAAATAAAGTCTGACACTGCTTCTACTGTTTCTCCATCTATTTCCCATGGAGTGATGGGACCAGATGGCATGATCTTCGTTTTCTGGATGTTGAGCTTTAAGCCAAATTTTTCACTCTCCTCTTTCACTTTCATCAAGAGGCTTTTTAGTTCCTCTTCACTTTCTTCCATAAGGGTGGTGTCATCTGCATATCTGAAGTTATTTATATTTCTCCGAGCAATTTTGATTCCAGCTTGTGTTTCTTCCAGTCCAGCGTTTCTCATGATGTACTCTGCATAGAAGTTAAACAAGCAAGGTGACAGTGTACAGCCTTGACGTACTTCTTTTCCTATTTGGAACCAGTCTGTTGTTTCATGTCCAGTTCTAACTGTTGNCATATCTGAGGTTATTGATATTTCCCCTGGCAATCTTGATTCCAGCTTGTGCTTCCTCCAGCCCAGTGTTTTTCATGATGTACTCTGCATATAAGTTAAATAAGCAGGGTGACAATATACAGGCTTGACATACTCCTCTTTTCCTATTTGGAACCAGTCTGTTGTTCCATGTCTGGTTCTAACTGTTGTTCCTGACCTGCATACAGGTTTCTCAAGAGGCAGGTTAGGTGGTGTGGTATTCCCATCTCTTTCAGAATTTTCCACAGTTTATTGTGATCCACACAGTCAAAGGCTTTGGCACAGTCAATAAAGCAGAAATAGATGTTTTTCTGGAACTCTCTTGCTTTTTCGATGATCCAGCGGATGTTGGCAATTTGATCTCTGATTCCTCTGCCTTTTCTAAAACCAGCTTGAACACCTGGAAGTTCACGGTTCATGTATTGCTGAAGCCTGGCTTGGAGAATTTTGAGCATTACTTTACTAGCATTAGAGGAAAAGAAAAAGCAGCATGGCCCGCTGTTGGGGACACAGGAGAAGAGCTGTGGCTAAAGACCTGCAGATCCCAACTTCATCCAGAGAAAGATCTCACCTTCAATTGCACTTAATTCAATATAACTCAATTCCATTTCAGAACTGTGACATTTAAAATTTTAAACCAATGTAAAACATTTTTATTTTGTCATATAATATCAAACTTTATAAGAAATAGAAATGTCCCCCCACCATCAACCCCTCCCAAAGAATTCTGTAACTATCCCTTTAATTAGATGCTCTTTAATAAATATATCTTGTTCTCAAATCCCCACGCACTTGGTACAGTAGTTCATTAGCACAGGAAGCAGCAATTTAGATTTCCTCTGATAATAGCATCTGTCGCTAATCAAATTAAAGCAGGATGTGCCAGTGTATCTAAAGCCGGACATGCTAGCATGGGGCGAGGTGGGGGGAAGCTCAGGGCAGTAAATATAATCTTTAAAATGACAGTCTCAGAGAAGGAGAATAGTGTATGATACCCCTTATACATCAAAGCTGAAAAGAAATGATACCAATGAGTGTGCTGGATTACTCAGCCGTGTCCGACTCTGTGACCTCATGGACTGTAGCTTGCCAAGCTCCTCTGTCCTCTGCAATTCTTCAGGCCAGAATACTAGAGTGGGTTGCCATTTCCTTCTCCAGGGGATCTTCCTGACCCAGGGATCAAACCTGTGTCTCTTAGGTCTCCCACATTGGCAGGCAGGTTCTTTATTATCTGAGCCACCATGGAAGCCCAAATAGTGATCCAAATGAAGCTACTTCCAAACAGAAAGAGACTCAGAGACTTAGAGAAAAACTTATGGTTGTTGGGGGTACGGATGGGGAAGGGATAGTTAGGGAGTTAGGGATACACAGATACACACTGCTATATTTAAAATGCATAACCAACAAGGACTGACTCTATAGCACATGGAACTCTGCTCAATGTTATGCGCCAGCCTGGATGGGAGGAGAGTTTGGGGGAGAATGGATATATGTATACATATGTTCACCTGAAACTGTCCCAACATTGTTAATCAGCTATACTCCGATAAAACTAAAAAAGGCAAAAAAATGATCTATGAAGCAGAATGCTAAACAAGCCTTGCAAAATATACAACATTCACTACAAAACACAAACAAGCAAAACACAGAAAAAAATAAAATTACATTCTCGTCTCCGCAGTGAACGTGGCTGTCCTGACGTCACATCTCTCGCCTTGTTTTCTCTGTGAAGATATTCTTATTGATTGGAACATCCAGGTGGATGCAGGGTTTATCAGATCTTGTCACTAGACCTGAAAGCAGTAGTGAGTCATGACCAATGGACTCTCTGAAATCCATGCACTCATTTATTTATACAATTAATACTGCTAGAGCTCCTGCTCTATTACCTTGTGGCAGGCCTTGGGGAGGCAGAAAAAGAAAGAAAGACATAGAGAAGTCATTCTGAATTCTGTGTCCCTCAGTGTGAAGACAGGTGGGGCCATAGACATGTCCACCTCTGAATCCACCGCAGCCAGCCCACCACACATACTCAGCACTCACTCACTGCCTCACTCATTCATTCACTCCGCAAGTGCTACGAACCAGGATCTTTGTGGTCACTGGAGGTACAGCTATGAATGAACCAACGTCCCTGGCCTCAGGGAGCTGACATTCTAGGGGATGGGGGAGACCAGCTACACACTGTAAGGGCAGAGATAGTAAAGCAGGCGGTGAGACAGAAAGAGGGAGGGGTGTGTGTTGTGCTGCTCTCTTTAGCTGCTGCTGCTGCTAAGTTGCTTCAGTCGTGTCTGACTCTGTGCGACCCCATAGACAGCAGCCCACCAGGCTCCCCCGTCCCTGGGATTCTCCAGGCAAGAACACTGGAGTGGGTTGCCATTTCCTTCTCCAATGCATGAAAGTGAAAAGTGAAAGTGAAGTTACTGAGTCATGTCCAACTCTCAGCGATCCCATGGACTGCAGTCCACCAGGCTCCTCCGTCCATGGGATTTTCCAGGCAAGAGTACTGGAGTGGGGCGCCATTGCCTTCTCCAGCTCTCTTTAGCAGTGGTCCCTATCTTTTGGCACCAGGGACCAGATTCATGGAAGAAAATTTTTCCATGGACGGGGGTGGGGGATGGTTTGGGGATGATTCAAACACATTACATTTCTTGTGCATTTTATTTCTATTATTATTACATCAGCTCCATCTCGGATCATCAGGCCTTAGATCCTGGAGGTTGGGGTCCCCTTCCCTTAGGGGGATCAGGAAAGGCCTGAGAAAGTCACCTTTGAGCAGAGGTCATGATCAGGTGAAGGAACGAGACACCAGATCTGAGAGCCATGCAAAGATCTGCAGAAAGACTCTAAAACCTCAAGAAAAGAGGCAGCGCAAGGGTGGTCTGGCTTTAGAGACTGTGTTTTCAACACCTCCTAGCCCCCTCCAGCCCATCCCTGCGTGGTCCTTCCCTTGTCATTGGTGTGTATGAACTTTGAGGGCATTACTCGAAGTGAAATGAGTCAGACAGAAAAAGACAAATACCATATGATCTCATTTATATGTGGAATCTAAAAGAAAAAAAACCTGATAGAATGAGAATACATGATGAGTGGTGACTGACTGGTGCTTGCCAGACCTGATGATGAGTGGTGACTGATGATTGGTGCTTGCCAGAACTGAGAGTGGGCTGGGGGTGGGGAGGCTGGTGCAAAATGGATGAAGGAGTCAAAAGATATCCACTTCCAATTAAAAAATACATAAATGATGGGGATGTGATATGCAGCATGGTAACTATAGTTAATAATACTGTATTTGATATTTGAAAGTTTCTAAAGTTTCAAAGTCTGTATCACAAGAAAGAAAACGTGTCTAACCGTGTATGGTGACAGGTGTTAATGAGTTGATCATGCTGGTTACTTCACAATGTTTACAAATATCAAATCATCAGTTGCACACCTCAACCTGATACCATAGTATTAACAGCTGTCAATTACACCTCCGTGAAAAATGTAAGTGACATCAACTGATGACACGGCAGTGTTATTCCCATGAACCATGGGCAGCGTCCAAGAATGCAAAACCGTTGGCTTCTGGTGGTGGGTGGGTGGGTGATTGCGTCTGTGGTTGCAAAGCTGAAGCTCAGAAAACCCAGGAGCCGCGCTGAGGTTGGAAGAGAATCAGGAGAGCATGGTGACCTAGAACCACTGTGAAGACAGTCACTGCAGACAGAAGAGATGACCCACTGCGCCCTTTGCTATTGAATCTTGAGTCAAATGAGCAAAGGGAAGTGGAAGGGAGATGGTTGCCGACTTTGGCAAGAGTGTTTCCATGGGTGGTAAAGACAAGTACTTGGTCACTGTGAGTGGATGAGACACCAGGACACTAAGGAAGAGGACCTGGGCTCTGAAAGGGAGCCGCGACCTGGGCTGGCAGCCAAAGGAGAAGGCAGGTCCAGGGAGAGCATTTTTTCAATGGATGTGAGCTTTGGCAAGACAAGTGAGTCCCCTACTTATGAACCTTCAAGTTGCGAACTTTCAAAGACGTGAATGTGTGTTTGCACGTCCAGTCACGCGACTGGCATAAACTGTCACCTGTGTGCATCCTCTAAAGTGGTTGCGCTTTTGTGTACTTTACAGAACTGGTTTTTGTGTGTTTGTTCTTCATGTAGTATTTGTGTGAAAATATTGTAAACCTATTACAGTATAGTATTATGTAGCTGATTGCATTATTGATAGTCAGGCACCTGGACTAAACTTGTTGCACTGAGGAACAAAACTGGACTGAAGAACCTACTCTTGGGCCCTCCCTGGTGACCCAGTGGGAATGCATGGGACAAGGGTTCCAACCATGTGGGGTCCAGCAAGAGCCCACATGCTACAGAGCAAATAAGCCTGTGGGCCACAACTACTGAGCCTGTGCCCTAAAGCCTATGCTCTGCAACGAGAAGCCTCAGCAATGAGATGCCGGCAAACCACAACTAGAGAGTAGCCCCCTGCTCGCCTCAACTGGAGAGAGCCCTCTTGCAACAGTGAGGACCCAGCACAGCCCAAGATAAATAAATGAAAAAAGAAAAAAAAAAAAAAACACGCTTTCTGAACAGAACTACCTTCATAAGCTAATGGTAACGGCTCTGGAAAGAGGGAGAAAACTAGCATTGAAGAGAACATGAAAGCTGCAGGAGGGGGCCTGTGTTCCACTGGTGACATAAGTCTTAGATGGGTGCCAGACATTGTCATCCATCCTGTAAGATGGGAAAGCAGAAAATACGTGCAAGATGCAACTGGCCAAGTAGATAACAAGGTGGCAAATTCGGGACGTTTTCCCACGGCTTTTAATTTCTCAGTAAACCATGACGTCAGACCAGCCTGAAGCTGGTCTGGAGTGGGTGAGAGGCTGGCAGGCGTGGGAGAATCCACTCTGGAGTTGTAGGGGGACACCCGGGGGGAGCTTCCACCTGAGAACGGCAAGCATGAATTGGAAGGGAGAGCTGACGGCCCTGTGGAGTGATCTTCTGTGCCCGTGTTCAGCGCTCGGCATGGGGGAGAGGTTGACATTTGAGTTGGAGGCAGTTAGGATGGTGGGAGGGTGGAGCGGGGTATGAGGATGTATGCAGGCAAAGGAGGGGCTATCAGGATGTGGTGTAGACTCCAAGCTGGACCAGGAAGGGAGTGAACATATAAGAGGTAGAACGGAAAAGTGGTGGCATCAATGGACTGGAGGACCCGATGGCATCAAAGTAAGGGTATGAGAGCAAGTGAGCTGGAAACGTGACAGTCACCTTGGTGACGGTTGGCCTCTGCAAGTGGACATGTTCTTGCATCTTAGGAATGACACCGAGGTTAGTCATTATCTTGCTCATACTAGGGCTTGTGATGGATAAGGGCTAGGACCACGACAGAGTCCTAGGAAGTGACTGGCTAATGCAGGAAGCCCTAATGAGTCAACTTCAACTGACCTCCTCTAAGAATGTGGGATAGAAATCTAAGCTGAACCAGGAATAATGAATGTAAATCTGAGGGCAAGAACCTAGTAGCAGATGGGAAATGAAAGTGGATCCAGAGCAGGGCATGTGGAGCTAGAAGTGAGCAGAAATCAGAGGGTAGAGAAGTATGCAGTGTGGACACGTCCATGTGTAGACACGTCAGTGCACAAAGGCTCAGGTGGTCTTCTGAATTCCCCAGGGACCCCACTGGTTCCACACTTAGGTGTCTCTGCCCTTGAATCTCAAAGGCACACTGTGTGTCTTTTGACAACAGTGAGGCGCCATTGGCAGCAGCACAGTCCCATGGGTGGTGAACAGCTTGGTGTGAAGTAGAGGACAGTGGGGCAGTGCAGGTCAGTGACCACTGGGCAGAGCCACGCTAGCCTGTGGCCATTTCTGAGGGTTCCAGGGAGAAACAGACCGCACGCTCCACTCCTCCCAACACAGTATTTACAGGGCAATGAGGCAGTCAAGGTGATGATGTGAAGTGAGGGCAATTAGGAACACCGCATTCTAGACCCAACTCTGCCACAGAATAATAAACAAATTCAAGAATAATTTGACTTTGGGAGATCCAGTAACTGCCAAAGAATGTTGGGAGATGTTATGATCTAGAACAACGTGTTTCCGATAGTGTGCCTAAGAATTACCCGACAAGCTTGTTTCCTGGTCTGCTTTTTGCCACGCCCAACAGCAGGTGAGATCTCAGTTCCCCAACCAGGGGTCAAACCCACACCCACTGCAGTGGATGCATAGAGTCGTAACCACTGGACCCCCAGGGAAGTCCCCAGCAAGCTTGTTAAAGTACAGGTCCCTGGTCTGGTGACTCTGATATCGTGTGTCAGTAACAGGGTCCATGTATTTCATTTCTAACCAGCTCCCAGGGGATGCAGATGTTACTAAACCCTGGACCACACTCTGACTAGCACCAGCAAAGGAGGAATGATGGGGTGGGGGTGGGGAGAGAGAAATCAGGAACATGGGTGGTCAAAAGACACAAAAACAAGAGAGGCAGGCTGAAGATAATTGCCAGGGCCTTCACAATTTGTGAAGCTATCCTTCATGGGATGTTAGTCAAGCCCTAAAGAACTCAAGATAAGACTGCATTGTGGAAGCCTGCTACAGCACAGTGATTGGTTTGGACTGCTTCCTACGGGCAATAACTTGAGAGTAGAGGTGATGACCGACTGAGAATAATGTCATAGGAATGTCATTTTGGCAGCAAATGGCAGTAAAGACTGGAGTCATCACAAGTGAGATAAGAAGGAAGGTTTTAGTCACTAAGAAGTGGGAGGATTGTAATAAGACATGGAACAGAGAGAAACTTACTTTCAAACAGGGAAGTAAGTTTGAATCTGGGGAAAGACTTTAAAAACAGATCAATAGGGCTGTATGACAAATTAACTGCAAGGGAACAACTGATGGAAGAGCTTATGATGGCTGAGGATTTTTGACCTTCTGATCTTTTATCTTTGGTACCATTTTAGAGAAAACTCCTTTATTAGGATATGGANTTGCAGCTCACCATCTCTCTGAAGCTGGGTCCTCCAGCCTGGTTACCCAGGCTCCCTGTTGACGCTCAGAGTTACCCTTATGCCTGTGATCCATTCCTTTCTGGTTCTGTTAGCCAAGCCCATTTCTTTCGTTCCCAATAGTGACCTTAGTGGACAAAGGGTGGCCCTGCCTGTGTGATAAAAATGTTAGGATTGTGTAATTCAGATGATTATTTGTGAATAACTAGATCCAAGTTCAGAGATTTGATAGCACAAGAACCTGCAAAGGAATCTCTGTGACCCGTCTCACAGACAGAAAATAAATGATGGCTAGAGTTCTGAAAATTTGGAGCCACAGAGTATTAATAACATATTTATTATCATTTTGGATCTAACTGTGCCCAGAGAAGCAACTGTTCTGATGAAATTATATTATAGTCTTAGACGAATCAAGTATCTTATACAGCAAAGTATAGGGTTGTAGCATTAGTTTTAACCCCATCTCATCTGAAATTATTCAATGTGCACTTTAAAGTCACAAAATCTTTAAGTACTATCTTTGCTTGAATTGATTTCCCAGGAGTTAAGAACTTTTTTTTTTTTGATTTAGTATCCTTTTCATATTTCTTCAGAAATGTTACCATCTCAGAATCTCAATTACTTCATATGGACATCTGGATCAAGCCAATTATTGTATCTTTCTCATCCAATACATGAGCAAGCATCCATAAAGGATAGCATCTGCTGTCTGGTTAATTGCACTAGTATCTGGGAGAATATGAAATAATTTCATGTTTTGTAAGTAGCGTAGCTCAAATAGAAGCTTGGAATCATCTTTCCCATCATCCTGTCCTGATTGTCTGTTTATAGTCCAAAGTAATTAAGGAACAAACTTTGGTATGATTGTTACTGATAGTACTTTTATAAAAATAATTATCTCACCATTTCACTTTCTGTTTACTTTCTTCTTCAAATGCCAACTATCACCATTTGGCAGAAAAAATAGTCTCACTCAGAAGATGGATTTTTCTCAAAGTTCAACAGATTTTTCTGGGAAGAGAAAAAATAATGAGTTGGAATTTTTGATAAAATTGTAACAAAACATATATATAAAGTGACTTTTTGAAGTTAATGATTAAACTAGTTTCTCTCAATTGCTTTACCTTCAGCCATAGTTGAGTGGGCTACAAACTAATACTTCAAAATTAATATAATTGATTTTTGATGAGAGGTTGTTTCCTGCAAGCAGGAAGATAAATAGGAGGAAACCCTCTGAAGAGTCCTAAGTGGAAATTCTNTCATACCAGGGCCTTAGGCATCTGAAATGTGAAAGTCAGAGGCAAGCTTGTTTCTTTGTGAGTCTGGAAGGATGGGTGGATGAATGCAAGGATGACCATGTTAGATTTGGTTCTCTTGGGTTCTTTGCCTTTATTTTCTGATGCTGGGAACTGGGGTGCATGCCGATAACTCCTGCTCATGCTGGAAGTGTCTGCTTAGTTTGTTCCTCTCCTATTCTTGTTCTGAATAAAGAGATAGTGAAGCAGAGTGGGAAGGGCTCGGAGCAGGGGTCAGGAGACTGCACCCCGGGCCACGGCAAGTCATTAACCATGTACCTCAGGCCCCTCTTGATGAGAAAGTTAGCTCCACAGGTTCCCAGGTAGCTTCTAGGTGTTGTTGTTCAGTTGCTAAATCATGTCTAACTCTGTGTGACCCTATGGACTGCTGCCCTCAGGCTCCTCTGTCCTCCGCTATCTCCCAGAGTTTGCTCAAACTCAGATCTATTGAGTCGGTGTTGCATCTAACCATCTCATCCTCTCCTCTTTTTGCTCCCAATCTTTCCCAGCATCAGCATCTTTTCCAGTGAGTCAGCTCCTCCCATCAGGGGGCCCACTGGAGCTTCAGCTTCAGCATCAATCCTCCCAGTGAATATTCAAGGTTGATTTCCTTGAAGACTGATTGGTTTGATATCCCTGCAGTCCAAGGGCCTCTCAAGAGTCTTCTCCAATACCACGATTCAAAAACATTAATTCTTTGGCGCTCAGCCTTCTCTATGGTCCAACTCTCACAGCCCTACATAACTACTGTTGTGGCTTCCTGAGCTGACAACAAACAGAGGTAGGATACTGGCTCCATTCCTGATATGTTAGTAGATACTTTCTTTCAAATGCATCCTTTGTCTCCAGAGCACATCAACCTAATTATGAACTGTATATGCCACAGGACTACAGGGGAATGTCAACACCTTGCCAACATCCTGCCTTTCCCACCCCATCATCCTGTTCTTCCCCTCCCCACCTCTCTTATTTTCTTTCTTCCCTTCATTTCTCTTCATTCCTGTGCCTGCTTCTTTTGCCCTTCCCTCCAGCATAGACACACACTTAAACTCTCTCTCGCTCTCCCCTTCTGCACAGAAATAATGGAAATTACCCAAGTGTGTGCCCTCCTCCCCACATTTTCCTGTATCAAAAGCTTTCCTTGCAAGCAGACTTCCCTGGTTGCCCAGTGGTTAGACTTCACCTTCCAATGCAGGAGATAGGAGTTCGATTCCTGCCCTGGGGGCTAAGATCCCACATGCCTCATGGTCAAAAAACCAAAACATAAAACAGAAGCAATATTGTAATGAGTTAAAGACTTTAAAATGGTGTACATAAAAAAAAAAAAACTTCTCATTTTTTTTAAATTAAAAATTTCCTTGCTAAATCTGCTACCAGTAGGTGAAATGTTAATATCCAAGATCTGCTGTTTCACACAGAGAGACTCTCTATAGAAGCCTTTTATGGAAATGTGAATTGTCCCCCAAAGGGCAGTGGTATATTCGTGTTTGCTGATNGGGAGTTCGATTCCTGCCCTGGGGGCTAAGATCCCACATGCCTCATGGTCAAAAAACCAAAACATAAAACAGAAGCAATATTGTAATGAGTTAAAGACTTTAAAATGGTGTACATAAAAAAAAAAAAACTTCTCATTTTTTTTAAATTAAAAATTTCCTTGCTAAATCTGCTACCAGTAGGTGAAATGTTAATATCCAAGATCTGCTGTTTCACACAGAGAGACTCTCTATAGAAGCCTTTTATGGAAATGTGAATTGTCCCCCAAAGGGCAGTGGTATATTCGTGTTTGCTGATTCATCAGATGTTCACCTGGAGAAGGAAATGGCAACCCACTCCAGTATTCTTACCTGGAGAATCCCAGGGACAGAGGAGCCTGGTGGGCTGCCGTCTGTGGGTCGCACGGAGTCAGACAGGACTGACGCTACTTAGCAGCAGCAGCAGCAGCAGCAACAGAGGTCCACCAGGCATCTCACCGCGCACCAAAGCACAGGAAGAAGCGTTCCAGAAAGAAGCAGGACTCAGAGGGGCAAAGGCTGCTGGACCCTGGCCAGTCTTGGTTGTAAAGAGATCCTGCCCACTCTTCGGCAGAAAGGAGACAAGCTCTGAGCCCAACTCTATGTTGCTGTGGTAGCCCAAAGCCACCATCTTCTGAGTTCTTAGAGTCAATTATAACATCAGACATGGGGAAAGGTTCTCATCAACCTCGAGAATGATGACTTTCGGAGTACCAGGCAGAGGGGAAGAGAAGCAAGAGGAAAGAGACTAATGGAAGCAGTGTTGCCCACGGCCAGCCAAGGACGAGAGCAAGTTACTCACGATTAGACAGTAAATTGAGACAGTCCAGGCTTCTGCCTGGGATTCCAACTTAATTATTAGTAACATCCCCTTCACTTTGGAAAGTGTCACAGCACAGATCAAAAATAATATGCTCCTCATCATACTGAATGTTTCCCAAGGACTCAGACTAACTGGCTCCCTCGTGTCTTTACCACGCAGTCTTTCACAGTCTTTAATTTTTTTTTTTTTCGATCTTAGCTGAAGCCAGTCAAGTCCAGCCCACTTCATCTGATTAAAATACACACATGCAAAGCATTTAGGCAGTTGTGTAGAGCTGGAGCAGCCATTATTCCAAATCAAGACTCCCAAGTGTACTCTTGGATCCAAAGCCTCAGACTTAGAGAGTTGACCTTGACCTTCGACTGTTGGCCTGGAGGTGGCACCTGTCCTAAAATGTTGAAGGCAAAGCTTTGTGCTTTGAGGCCCATAGGGATGACATCAGCTTAGGATGCATGTGTGTGCGTGCTCAGTTGCGTCCAGTTCTTTATGACCCCATGGGCTGTAACCCCACCAGGCTCCTCCATCCATGGGATTCTCCAAGCAAGAACACTGCAGTGGCTATTTCCTCCTCCGGGGGATCTTCCCCACCCAGGGATCGAACTCATGTCTCCTGCATTGGCAGGCAGGTTGTTTACCACTGCGCCACCTGGGAAGCCCCCAGCTTAGGACAGAAATGCTTAAAACCGGAAGTAACAGAACGGTTTCCATGTTAGGTATTGCTGCAGAAAAGTTTGATGAATGTTTGGGGATTTCTTAACCCAGGCCCTCGTGGCCAATCGGCAGTGATGACCGTCATTCTTAAGGTTGCAAGTGGGAGGCACGAACTCCCTCCCCTGCAGTAACAGCTGTGATGTTCAGTCTTGTCATTGGTCAATGAACAGGCTTTCTACCTCCTTCTTCTCACTCGGAAGAATTCTTGTCCCCAATAGGACGATAACTTCCTCATCCTGGCTCTGCAAGAACTCCTTTTTATGAGATCCTGGAGGCTCAGAGCAGCTATCTACCATCTAAAACAGCCTCCGTGTTCATCTTCAGCGAAGGATCTCCAGCTCTCTTGCAAACAAGCAATATTACAACCACTTTATAAAACCTAGACAGAGAGAGCTCCCTGGTGCCTCTTAGCAGTGGTCCAGGGTGGTGGGCTTCTTAGCAGGCCACACGTGAGAACCTCTCCTTCCCTCCCCCCACACCCCTTCTCATGGAAGGAGCCAGGACAAGAAACCCACAGTCTGCAAGTCACAAGCCAAAGGAAGGATAGAGAGAAGATAGTCACAAAGGCTAGGGTGCTAGACTAAGTAAAACTGAAAGTGTTAGTTGCTCAGTCTTGTCTGATTCTTTGTGACCCTGAGGACTATAGCCTGCCAGGCTCCTCTATCCATGGGATTCTCTAGGCAAGAATACTGGAGTGAATAGCCATTCCCTTCCACGAGGAATCTTCCCAACCCAGGTTTCAAACTGAGTTCCCCTGCCCTGCAAGCAGATTCTTTACCATCTGAACCACCAGGGAAGCCCAAACCCTCTCCTTTTCCTCTTGCTCTCTGCCTCTTCTCATGGAAGGAGCCAGGAGGGCAAGAAACCCACAGTCTGCAAGTCACAAGCCAAAGGAAGGACAGAGAGAAGATAGCCACAAAGGGCAGGTCCTAGAATAAATCATGCTCCAAAGATAGGTCCATGTCCAAATGCTCAGAACTCACAAGTGTTTTTTTAATGTGGTAGAAGACTCTTCACAGATATGAGTATGCACCCGGGCTTGACATGGGGAGATGGTCTTGGATTATCTGGGTGGGCCCTAAATGCAATCTTATGTAGGCTTCTGGCTGTTAGAATTCTTTGGCTTGTGGCCACCTCTTTGGTTACTTAGCCGCCTTCTGTGTGTGTGTGTGTGTGTGTGTGTGTGTGTGTGTGTGCGCGCGCGCGGGGGCGCGCATGCATTTAAACTCTCTCTCTGCTTCCCTCTTATAAGGAAACATATGATTGTATTTAGGGCCCACCCAGATAATCCAGAACTGTATGATACCTTCATTCTGACACCGTGAAATCGATTTCAGAATTTGGCCTCCAGAACTGCATGAGAATGAATGCATTCAGTCATCCACTTTGACGGTGAATTGTTACCTACAGCCACAGGAAACTCAAGCAGGCAGTCAAACTCTTTTGTGACTTCCTGGACTGTAACCCCACCAGGTTCCTCTGTCCATGGGATTTCCTAGGCAAGAATACTGGAGGGGTGGCCATTTCCTTCTCCAGAGGATCTTCCCAACTCAGGGATCAAACCCAAGTCTCCTGCATTGGCAGGAGGATTCTTTACCACTGAGCTACCGGGGAAGCCCCTTCTATTGTTTAAGTCACCAAGTTCACGGTACTTTGTAACTGCAGCCCTAAGAGATGAATACACCGACCTGAGTCAAGAAGATGAGAGAGTCACCAAAACAGGCACTCAGTCGTCAAACCAGAGAGCATCTCTTCCAGGGCGAATGGCCGGGAACTTCTAGGAAGCATATTGTCTAATACTCGTTCCTAGAGGCTTTGCTGTGACACCAACCATCAGCGAATCTTCTGCTTCACATGAATACCCATGGATTTATCTGTTTGGGAATCGAGTATACGTTGCCTATTTGCTGCCTGTAGGTAGAGACATGTGAACTGAACTGAGACCTACAAAGGAAATTGGGACAAGAGGAGGCCACAAGACACAGACATGAATCCTCTTCAGAATCCCAGAGATGTGTGCAAGAGAACTGCGGTGATTTCCCTACTAAAGAGTGAAGTGACAATTCAGGGGACCTGAAGACTTAGGGACTCCACCAGTTGTAGGACAGACAGGCTACATTCTCACTAATGTCATGGCCGAAGCAGGAGTCCAAACCACAGGGCTCAGGACAGTGAGTTGAGTGCCTGCTTGACAGCCAGACCAGTTTCAAAAGAAACGGTGCTCCAGCTGTGGCTGGCAAGGCCTTCTGGGCCTTGCCTGAATCCCCGCTAGACTTTCCTCCCTTTCTGGGGACCGCTGTTGCCCACAAGGGGGCGCCTGCCTCCCTGTACCCTTCCTGGAAATCCTCCCCGGAGGCTCCTCTGCCCAGAGCCTGACCTTGGAGGTGCCTGGGAGAATGGGAGATCAAAGAAAGGAAAGTGCTCCTTTCTGGTACTTCAATCAGGGAGAGAAGCAATTAAAATATGAATTAATCTAAGTGAGATGGAAATGCAGATGTAGAACAAGAACATCTCCATCACCTTGAACCTGCGCTGCACGCAGTTTGAGCTCCTGTGATTAAAGACATTTTCATGCCATTAAAAACCTTCTCTGCTGATGTTACAAACGCTCTGTCAGTCAAACTCCCTGAGCAGCCTCGGTGAGGACTGCCCTTTCCTCGGTTACTTTCCTTGATCCTTTCAGAGGGATGAGGGGGGCTCCTAAGAGGGGGTCTAGGAGGGGGTCAAGGAGGGCTTGGGAATGATGGGAATGCAGGATACCGAGCTGAACGGAAAGAGCCCTCCACGCATCTGCTCTCAAACAGATCCTGCCCCATTCTTGATTCTTTTGTGCAGCCTGAGTCCTGGCTGCCCAGATGGTACTGGGAGACAGAACTGGGAAACTGCCCTTGTGGTTTCCTGCCTGCTTCTTTGAAATGAGTGAAAACTGTCGTGTGTGTTTCTAGAATTTTGCCTCTGCTTCTCTATGGCCCTGGTGACTCAGACAGCAAAGAATCTGCCCACAATGTAGGAAAACTGGGTGTGATCCCTGAGTCAGAAAGATCCCCTAGCGAAGGGCATGGCCACCCATTCCAGTATCCTTGCGTGGAGAATCCATGGACAGAGGAGCCTGGCGGGCTACAGTCCATGGGGTTGCAAAGAGTCGGACACGACTGAGTGACTGACACTTTCTCTATAGCCTTAAGGACCCCCCCTCATTGATCCTCTGCAGGCAGGGCGAGGCTGTGACCTCAGAGGGAGGGGTGCACTAAGGCAATGTCTGCTGATACTTCTTTAAACCCCTGGGCCTTCCGAGCCAGCCGTTCATGCTCTTCTTAGATTTGGTTCCTTCTATGGGCACATCTAATCTCTTAATTCGGCTTTTTCTGATTATACCTTCTCAACTTGCTGTGGTCACCAGTGTCCGTCAGTCTCAGGCCGTGGAGCTTGGAACTTGGAAGAACTCATCCTGAATCCACTTCTGTAACTTTCCAAAGTGAGTGCTCTGTCCAGCCCCTGGGAACAGCTGACCCATCCTGGTCTGGATCTGAGGCGGATTTTCTCTTTCCTTCTCTGACTCTCCTTAAGGAAGGACATCCAATCAGACTGGCACCAGTGGAAACCAGAAGCTGCCATAAGGCCAGCTCTAAGAATAAGTCAGGAAAGAGCATCCAAGGAGGCTGTGAGGTGTACTCTGGGTGGGGTAGTGGCAGTCGACAGTTAACTCAGCTTCTTCTCTACCCTTTTGTCTCCAGAAGGTCCTGTTTGGGCCACACAAGACACAGGTCCCAAGAGCACCTAGGATTCAGTGAATGAGTGTCTCTTACCCCAGGATTTTTATGGAGATGCTCAGAAGCTTAATGTTCATACACACCTAAACCACAGTGTGTGTGCGTGTGTGTGTGTGCACGTGTGTTCAGTCGCTCAGTTGTGTCCGACTCTTTGCGGCCCCATGGACTGTGGCCCGCCAGGTTCCTCTGTCTATGGGATATCCCAGGCAAGAATACTAGAGTGGGTTGCCATTTCCTCCTCCAGAGGCTCTTCCTGACCCAGGAATCAAACCCACATCTCCTGCATTGGCAGGCAGATTCTTTACCANCCCATGGACTGTGGCCCGCCAGGCTCCTCTGTCTATGGGATATCCCAGGCAAGAATACTAGAGTGGGTTGCCATTTCCTCCTCCAGAGGCTCTTCCTGACCCAGGAATCAAACCCACATCTCCTGCATTGGCAGGCAGATTCTTTACCAGTAGTGTCACCTGGGAAGCCCAAACCACAGTGGGCAACACTAAACGACAAGATTTGTTGTGCAAATGGTGTCAAGAGCCCAGCATTTTCATCGCAAATTTTCTACAGCCTTCTGATTTAGATGAATGCAAAGCAACATGTTCCCAAGTTTCCTCTTCACCTCCCAGACGTTCTAAGAAGCAGAAAGTGCACTGCCATGTTATGACGTCACTCTCCTTTGGTCCTGCCTCTGCTTGCTGCCCACAGGATGCTGCATGCCTGGTCAATTCAATTGTGTTCAACTCTGTGCGACACTATGGACTGTAGCCTGCCAGGCTCCTCTGTCTATGGGATTCTCCAGGCAAGGATACTGGAGTGGGTTGCCATCCCCTTTTCTATGGGATCTTCCTGACCCAGGCATGGAACCCACATCTCCTGCACTGGCAGAAAGATTCTTTACCACTGAGTCACCAGAGAAACCTTCAATATGGAGACCAGAGTTTTATTTCACCCACTCGGGTGGACTTGTACCCATATCACTGGAGAGGAGCAGGAACCAAGGGACCTGGAATGGAGAACACTTTACTTTTTTTCCTCTAAACGCAGCGGACACCTGGTCTGTGGCTGGTGGGTAAACTCCCAGCTTTCTAGAAACAATGAGTAATGTGCTAAAATCACTGCAGTTGATAACTTCTCATTAGTCAATAAGCCCTACTTAATCTACATGGAATTTCTGCAACATGAGACTCCAGCCACTGCATCCCAAATGTATGTTTGTGTGCGTGCATGCGTACATGCATGCCTGTGCACAAGAGCCATTCGAAAATGAGAACACGCCTGTCATCAGGGAGATGGATTAGACCATAATTGATTTTCCATAGACAAATGCTTTAAATTTTGGTAAACCCTTTGTAACATCTTAGTCAAATTAAACAGCCCTTTCAAGTCAGATTTATAGTCCATAGGATTCCACTTAACTGAGACAAGCGATGCAATTTCAGGGCAATTTAAAGGGTATTTCATTTAGAGACAGAACCAATCCTTGTCAAGGCCCTGGAGGTAACGAGAAATCTTCCTCCTCTCGTTTGCTTGGAAGAAGTTGCAGTCCAGTCTATGGGGGCTGAGCAGCTCATGGAGAATTGTGAGCAGCTTAGGGTAGTATATTTTACCACCCAGGTTCATTGAAGGGGAGATGACCAAAGGGAGGGCATGGAAAAGAAGGAAGGACCTTCTTATAACATCCAGAGCCTTTCTCAGACTTAGGAGAAAGTATCCAGTCTAGATGCACAAATGACTACAAGGTCTTTCTTCATTCCAGGCTGCAGCAGATCTGAGCACTGGCTGGATTTCTGCCCCAAGTCGTCCCCTGGACTTTGGTGCTCTTGAGCAATATGCAACCTAAGCAACTGTATACAGCGGCCCTAGGAGGATGACATTAGGAACTTCACACATATTACCTTCCTTCATGTTTACCACACTAAGAGGTTTAAACTGCTGTCCCGATTTGACAAATACAGATGGCTGGGAGAGATGAAACACAGTGTTCATAGAAAACGTAGGTTGAGCTAGGATTCTAGCCCAAGTCTGTCTGATTCTGAAATCCAGGCTATCTCCTAACTCACCATGGACTGTGAATTCAATGGAAGCGCCTGGAAACCTTACTCTAGGGTCAAAGGAAGACCTGGTGTGAGCCCCGCATGTCTGACAGCGCTGCTGGAAAGGGGAGAGGGCATCCTCAGGTGCATGCTCAGTCGCTCAGGCGTATCCAACTCTTTCTGTTCCATGGACTGTAACCCTGCCAGGCTTCTCTCTCCATGGGGTTTCCCAGTCAAGGCTACAGGCGGGGGTTGCCGTGCCCATCCCAGGTGCTCATCTGCTTTCCTCCACAATGCTCCTGCGACTGTGAGGGCACTAAGGCTTGTCTGTCCTCAAAGTTCTGCCTCACATCGAGCTGAAACTCCCCTCCCATTGCCCCCAAAGAAAGACTAGTGTCGGGACCAACGATTTCAGCTCCCTGTTCCAAGGGACCCACTGGAAAAGCTGGAAAGAGAGAGGAGACTGGGTGCCATTTTACCCTTGAGTCTTCATCTGCTCTTCAAAAATGCAACTAAAAGTCCTCGTCCTGCCCATCTCATTACAGGGTTCTCGGAATCTAGAGATGAAGAAAATGGACTGCCCCACCCTTGCAAGTGAGATGAGGAAGTAAAGAAAACATACTCAGCTTTTAACTTTTCAAGTTTACACTGTTATGTATTATTAGATATCCTATAATATATTGGCATATATTTACATATGTTTATGTTGAATTTTAATGTACTAAATTTTCAATACAATTGATAATGTTAGTTTTTAAGCAACACCTATTCCCTTTAAAAGACTGTCTTTCCTGCTGAAACTAAACCTCTTTTACTGTATTTTTAAAAAACATTATTTATTAAATGAAAGAACATAACCAATAGTTGTGTGTGTGTGTGTGTGTGTGTGTGTGTGTATGCATCTGTGCATGGTTTTACTGTAGCTTATCTTTTATAATTCCTTTGACTTGGACAAAATTTAAAATTTGGCAGGTCTTTGTCAGTATTATGGACATTTGCACATGTGTTTTTATGCGTGTGTGTGTGTGTGTGTGTAGTTTACATTTATGGGTCCATGGTCCCAATATAAAAAGATGCCTTACCCATAAGGAAATAATATTCAATGAGGGCAAGTTCTGTTATTTAACACTCAGGATAACATTGCAAGACACATATCTCTAATTCAAGAAAAAGCCATTTCTCAAAGAATTTCTACCTTTTGTCCAATCTTTTGCAGGTAGCTGAAATTTCGAATCTAAGTCCCTCTGATCCCAAAATACCAAGATTTTTGTTTGTTTGCTTTGATGTTTGTTTCTCACTTGACCAGGTTATTTAATAGCTTCCTTTCATTTCTGTAGTTCCATAGTGGTATACTCAGAGGAAATTTGCTGTCTTCAAATATAATAGGTAAATTTCATTCATTCTTTTCCTTGTTCACAATGTCAAATACCGATGTCTACAGAAAACATGTCTGACCAACTTGGACAGATGCTTGAAATCTATAATTCAGTGTAACCGAAAGAACTATTGGAAAATTTAAACCACATCCCATTTGCTTCCTTGGTTTCAGGGATCAGTGATTCTTAGAAGTTCTTAGGTCCACTAAGAAATTAAATTCCATAAAGGCACAGCACTCTGTCCTGTTTTATTCACTGCTGTACTTTCTACAGTCTAGGCCATAATAAACACCCAAAAAGTGCTTTTCACACCATATACAAAA